>JANHQD010002398.1:796-24320 GCA_024721195.1 Marasmius sp. AFHP31
TTATTGCCATTACGATGGCCGTTAGACGATTTACCATTCTTCGAGTTGTTATTGTTGCCGTTCGTACCCTTCAACTCGTGTTTACGTTCCTCTGAACGTTCTTGGACACGGTTGTCAGAAGAGATAACATACGTGCAATAGTCCTCGAAGTTGGTAGGCCGTTCTTCACGAGACTTGATAGCGACGGCGTCCTTAGTCTCGGACTTGAGGTTCTTGTAGAGCTGGTCAATCTTGCTGGCGTCGGACCAGTCCACGTAGACAACGAGTTCCTTGTAACGAGCAATGTAGTTAGCAGCTGTACTAGTTTGATAAAGGTTTTCAATTTTAAGCTTAGCGTTGTATGACAAATTCTTGTCTCCAAAGTGGTTACGAAAAGCTTTTTTGAAAGCGTTGAAGTCGTCGAGAAGGGCCGGGTTGTTGTTCTTGATACCACGCCACCAGATACGGCCCGCATCGCCGAAATAACCAGCGACGTAGATGCAGTGGTGACGAGGAGTCGGTAGCATAGATGCTTGAAGCTCGATACCGTCTTCCACCGAATCTAAAAAGGGGTCAACGTGTTCGGGCTTACCTTTAAAAACTATCGGTTCCTTGAACGTGGGTTTGCCCGGGTTTGACGACGTTGATACAGTTACGGGTGGTGGAGGGGGAGGAGGAGGCGGTGGAGGCTGAGCATGAGCGGTATTGATAGCAATCATCTGCTCGGTCAGTTGATTGATGAGGTCGCGTTGCTCGGAAACGGTCTTCTGCATTTGTTCAAATGCACGTTCCATCGCTCGGTAGTCGCCCAACCGAAGTTGAATAGGGGTTTCCGGGTCTGGGGCAGAGTTATCCTGAGGCGGCGGCATAGAAAACTCACCTTGTTGACCTTCAAAGCCTTGATCTCCAGCCCAAGGGTTAACGGGGGCGTTGCCAGACATTGTAGAGTAGATTAGGAGCGGAGTAGGGTAGGGAAGGTAGTGGTGAGAGAGAAAGAAGTGTTAGGGGCGAGAGAGAAGCGAGTTCCGGGAGAAGCGGAGAGAAGCGAGGGAAGCGGGTCCAGAAGGGAAAGTCCGCGGAGAAAGTTTGATGAGAAAAGTTTGTTGGTGGTCGAATCAAACTGTGAGGGACTTGACCGGGACCCTCAATGCGGGAGGAAAGAGAGGGAGAAAAGGGCGCAATATGGCGTTGATTCGACAGGGGAACACATGGGAATACATGGAATATATACGTAGCTAGGTGGTGTGCGGCGGAGACATGTAAGAGAATGACAGTAAGGGTCTATGCCACGAGACCCTTACACGTGGACGACTCATGGTCGTAGACGGGAGCTACTACCTGTAGCCGATCGCTGAGAGGGGTATAATTGGACCTCGTGCTGTCTCACGCGTGTGCAGTGCCGTATGCGCATCCGAATGCATGTACCCCTGCTATCAGCCGAATCTCCATCCATTGGCCAGGAGAATCACGGGTTCTGCTTCTTTAACATCTAGCCCAGGCTTGAGGCGGTTGAAGCTCACATTCTGCTCGCCGTTGGCGGAGTAGTTGATGGTGTAGATCGTCTATCGACGGGATAGAGAAGGCAGATGGAGGAACCAGCGTCGTGAGGTAGGTTTATTCTCTCTTTTCCCCGCATTCACCCCGTCTAAATGTTGCTTTTCTGAGATGCCCTCTCATTCTGCCGTGGTGGCGAATTAGGTTCTCACACCAGTCAATTTCGGGTACCCCAGCAGCCCAATGACGAGGCTCACAGACCCTTACATTCCCTTTGCTCGCACCTTACCCTCAGGCTCGTTGATGGACCGCAAAACCTGGTACGGAAATTCGCTCGTCGTCGTTATAGTCCGTTTTCATTGACACCATCCACAGAGATGATGCAGGGAATGCAAGCGGGCCTCCCACCGGTCTGGGTACTGGAACCACCCAATGTGCGTTTTCTCTCCGTGAACGTATATTTGGCTTTACTAACGGTTTTATTTCTCGTTCCATTTCTTTCTAAAGTCAAAGCTCTCCTCGATGACCTCGGTCTGCCTCGATTGGCGTAGCATGTAACCACCACAAATATGATGCGATCGCCATACGAGCTCAACCGTCCTGTCATCCTTCCCTTTCATTCTATACATTCGGACGCTTCGCCAGATTTGTCGATCCCTACCCAGAATCATGAAAGCCCTTTCTCTTTTCCCATCTTCTCCAACATTATCCCTTCCTTACCGTTCGAGGGTTACGCGTACGACCGACGGTCAGCAGCACAAGCCAGTCCTACCTATGTGTCGCTGCTCGCATAATTTTTGGCCTTTCCCCCTCTTCTACCTCTATACGTCGTCAAATTCCACTCGTTGCTCGCCTCTTCGCCTTAACTATGGCATTAGATTCTGCCAGGCTCAGCTTGGCTACTGCAAACTTCAAGGAACTATCGGCTCGCTATCGAGTTCGGGCTTCGTTCTTCCGGGTTACCGGTCGCTCAGACCAGTGGTTGTCATCAGCTGAAGGAGAGGTAGAGAACGATAGGCGGTACAGCATCGTGAGGGTACGTTTCTTGTCGTTGTTTCTGCTCAATACCTCGTCTGACCAAGATCCTTCTGCAGCTGTATGTCAAATTCCTCGAGAGGGCTTGTTCTTTGGGCCAAAGAAGAGACTTGGGTTCTTCACCAGTCGGGTTTCATTAAGCCGGTGTTGGCTTTTGAAACCAGCCCCTCGCCTTTGCCTCGAGCGGGTTGAACGCCAGCCATCCAAACTTCCCACTTGTCCTCGATGTCTACCCCTACTCACTCTCGATCATATCCAATCGTTCGAACGCCGTCATTCCTGTGATATACGAGTTGCGCTGATGCGTCATCACTGTTGGTCTGAGCATTCGAAGCAGGGTCGGTGGCTCGGTTTACGGTGGACGATGACCTGTTGGCAGCGTGAGGAAGTAATAAGGTTGGATGCGCCTAAGCCAGATGCGAGGAGGAGGGGGCTATCGGAGAGGTAGTAGTTAGTGTGCGGATACGGGCGTTTGTCACAAACGAGGTTTCCATACCGTCACCGTTATGCCGCACTCGAACATGGGACCGTTTTGTAGTTGTTATTGATTACTCTCTTTGTCACATAGGATATTTCTATCGCCCGTCAAATGTGGTACGTTAGTCGGTTGCTACGCTCGCATAGGCTACCTTTTTCATGCAGAGGGTTAGAACTGAGATACACGACGGCGTCGTCAAAATAATGAATGTGACGAGTAATAGAGTAGTTTTAGTATGTCAATGACCACTTCCGACTACTGGTACCTTATCATCCTCTCTGCTCGCGGCTCGATGCCAAAATGCTACATAGACCACCGCCGAGCATTCCATTTGGACATCCACATGTTTCTATTATGCCTCGTTGTTCGTCGAGATCGATTTACCACCAAAGGTAGGTTTGATGCACAGTGGCGAATAAGCTCCGGTATGAATAGAGCTCATGTTATCATTTGACGCTTCTATCATAGTCCATGATGAACCGATATGGGGGTCAAAGGCTACACCTGCCGTTCATTCGAGTCGCCGATCTAGAGACCTCGATCCACCGAAAAATGAACCAACGTGTTTACAGTACGTCAGGGTAATGGAGGGTACAGACCCGGTGAACTCTCTAGGAGGGTTTTGGGTTTTGTGTGAGGAAGGTGAGTCGTTTTTCGGTGTTTGCTAGTATACTAAGGCTCACTCGAAGGTCATCAGGTATGTGTATTTCGCTATGTTCGCGAAGCTCCCCGTTAATGATCGTGCCCGCAGTGATTGTGGCGTGTACGCCATATCCTCCAATGGAACTGAGCATTCATATTGGATCGAAGTTATGCCTTTGGGGCTGCTTGGTTTTGTGAGTGCTAGAACCGTGTGTAAACAGGCTGTCCGTTTGGAGCCTCACGTATACAAGGGTGTCTACGCTCATTCTGTTCTTCCTTTGTCTCTTCCACCATGTCCAGCGGGTTCATTCAATGCTCCGGAGACCTCACCTTTGTTGGCAACCCGCAATTCCACAACGTTGCGGGAAACATTACTCATATACACCAATCTCATTGCGAAAGGTGTGAGGAAGAAGAAAAGAGAATTCTGGTACGTCGGCATTGTGGATCATTCAGAAACCAGGGAACTAAATCGACGTCCGTTCCAGCCAAGGCAAACACGATTCCAAGAGTTCTACGAGGGTGATGTGTTGTTGGATGGCCCGGTGTGGTCAGATGAGATGGATATTGATGTTCTCAAGTCTACAAATCCGTTCAAGAAGCCGGCAAGAACAAGAGTCAAGGTTGTAAGAAGATTCCAGACCGCCAGGATTTACCCAAACTACGAGTCCACTGTCACTCTTGTTACCATTGAACCGGAGGCGAAGGAGGATAAGGAAATTGCGTGCCTGGTGAGTGCGAGTTATGTGTTATTATAGGCATAGGAATAGTGATGTTGTCCAGTTACGGAAAGAAATCTATCAGGCATACTCAAACCACAGGTGGGCCCATTTCGGCACGAGGATTGACGGCCTTTCTTGAGCTGAACGGGAAGTGTAGATCGGCGAGGCTAGCGCAAATGCTGGGGGTAGTGAAGTCGGAGATGCCGGCTTTTGTCCTGCACAAAGGTACGAAGGTTTCAGCAGCGATTGCCGAAGCTGACGATCTGGGGATACCAGGGTTAGCCAGTGGACTCGAGTTTGTAAATCAATATCCCACAGACGGAATAGTGTATACCTATCTTCTTTACACACATGTAGGTCCATCCCATCTATTCAGCGGACAGGCTTTGCTGAACGTGTTTTCAGAACGTTGCAGTTCAAGCACTCCGCGCGGATAAAACATCGACGTTTCCTGTGAGTAGACTACTCTGCACGTTGGCCTGGCTAAAAATAGCACAACAGGTGACGTGGTGGTTTGACGACTGGATGTTTAATCTCGAAAACACCTCTTGGCACTTTGATGTCGCCTCCGCTTCCATCGGAGAATGGGTGGACGAAAGGAGTTCAAGAAGCCCAATTCCACTTCCCCAAGGCACGCAACCCCAACTTGATGTTGATGATATCACCACTTCCTTCGAGAAGACGTTCGGAGATGTTTTGTACCTCTACGCATCAGCGGGGAGCGCGCGGAAAGAGCGGTTGTCAGGTTATGCAACCCACGACCTCTTGACATTCGGGAGTGTCGTCGATTGGAGAAAAGAGATTGTTGGCCACTTCTCCTCCACTCCAACCCCCGAATGGCACTTTGAGAATAAAAGTCGCAATATTAGAGCCAGCTACTCCACAAAAGGTATGCCCAATTTCTCTCTGTCCAATTTATCCCTCATTCCCACCAGTCCCCTCACGTGTTGACTTCGAGCTATACGACACACACGACCCCCGATTAGACCTACATTTCTCACTGCGACTTCCCATGAAGGAGCGAACTCGACTGCGGGCTGCCTATCTCAGCCAGCATCACACAGATATAGATTCCTTGACATGTAGGTGGCAAAGAAACTTAAATTTCACTCCAATCTTGATCTACGTCTGATATCAACATCCAGACTTTGTTGATGAAATTGGATTCTCCCTCGTTGGCAACTTGTCTCATACCCCGTCAACGACCGCCAGACCCGCATACCTTCTTGTCCCACCCCTGCTAGTTGATTATATCAACGGGATGTGCTGCATCCACCATCCACTTCCTGATTCATTATTCTACTGGGCATCTGACCCAAGAGGAAAAGATGTAATCCCAGAAGAGAGTTGGAACAATTATGGCATACCTGAGCTGGAGGTTCAGAATTGGATCGGATCATGTTGGCCGTGGAATCTTTATAATTTGGTTCGAAATCATCTGCGTGACAAAGGTTACGGGTCGGATGGGAAGCGATACGCTCGAGATAAAGGCTATCCTGAGCTACTGAGAGGTGCGTACCTGTTATCTTTCGGGTTTTAACACAGCCTGATGCTTGATTCAGGCGATCCTCACGATAGAAGGATGGTCGAGCTCGAAGATTCAGATTCAGATGAAACTTGTTATTCAGAACCTCAGCTCACCTCGCCATCGACATTCTCGCTCGTCGACATGCCCATCACTTCGGAGGAAGATGATCATAGCAAAGGTAGCTCACTCCCCGCTCGTTTGGCGAAGGGCTTCAGGCTATGGATGAACAATAATGGTACGGGCGTGTCATTGATTTGTATGATCAGACTCTTATGAGGAATTTATAGCAGATATGTCGTCTCCGAGAAAAGGGAAACACAGGGTTGTGAGCTCAGAGAGATCGGATTCAGACAATTGGGATCTGGTCAAATCTGAGGACTTGTAAGATTTATGCAGCTACCACCTCACTAACTATCTCTCGATGAAGCTTCATGTATGTCGTTGTGACCGGTGTGCTCAATGGTTCGCCACCCATGTCACTAGTTGGTACATCTAACACGATGTTCTCTTCTATCCTAAATCCGGGTAGGACTCCCTCGTTCAGAAGGAAATCAGTCAGCAATCAAGCCCCCTATTTCCGCACTTCGGCGACACTATCTCCAGCGTCCTTGATGTGAAATCTCGTCAAGGTTCGGCCTACTTCGACTTCAACACCCTCGCCCCCTGCCTACAGAACGAATGAGTATGGGTATCAAGCAACATTAAAAAGACGAACCTACTTCTGCTAACGTTTAATCTTGAGAACTCACCTCGGCGTGTACGGGTCCACGGGACGGTGAATCAACGACTAAATAACACTAGTTAAGACGATTTTTGCAGGGAGACCTTGTGTTTATTGTTCAAGCCACATTCCCGAGGGATTTCTGGTTGGGTCTGTCCCTCATGATAATGGCGAGAAGTCATTGAATAAGACAGGTGAGCCGCCTTCGTATTGGATGCAACAAGGAAAGGCCCTAAAAACCTGAATCGTTCGGATTGGGGGCATGCATACGGAGACGAATTCCCCAGAGCACGATCTCGAACGAGTATATAATGCCGAAAATGTAACGCTCGGGATAAATGAGCCGATCCAATCTGTTGGTAATTAATGCATGACGGCTAAAGTTTGCCTGAGTACCAAATCATTGCAGTGCTCGTCAGCGGGAGTATTTGTCTGCTAGTAATGGGAGGAAATTGATTCGGGAGATATTTGAGGCCATTATAAGGATCTTACCCCTTCCAAGTACCATAAACGAAGCCTAAGTTGCGACAACTACCGCCCAAAGCCCGTTTATAGAGAATCAATGTTGTTACGTCCGGTTCGACACAGCTTCTATCATCCATGTCTTTTGTATGCGGGATGGTCTACACAACCGGTAAATTGTAAGGAAAAGGTTCGGAAATTCACACTCCAGTGAAAATCTGGTGTCTTGGCCCCGTTACCTGGCGTTCACCAATAACTTTCCTCCCAGCAGTTTGACCCTCTCCCGCTGTAGAAACGCGCCGAACGTCAGATTACAACTTCGCGGGTCAAGGTCGCGATAGATATACAATCCGTTCAATAAGCAGAGATGGCTGGCTGCGAAGAAGGATAGGGGGTCTTGAGCAATGTCAGAGGAATCATCCGTGAAATGAATGGTCTGGCATGCATCAGACGAGTGTGCATAGACCCGAGAGGTCAAGAATTTGATTGCCATGGTTCTAATGCTACATTGACTCGAGTGTACTGTTATAGTCTTGAACTCACTCGGCTACATCCTGTATTCTTTTGGGTCGAATGGACATTGTCCGCGGTGGTGAAAGATTGATGGGCAAACATCATTCCCAGCGACAAGATCGTTAGCGAAGGTAAGTATATGAATAGGGCCCTGGAACAAAGGCCGGAATGAACGAGCAACCCCCGAAGGTGCCAAGAGTGATCTATGAGGAGGGTTTATCCCCGAATGAGAGGTTAATGGACAAAATTCGGGAAGGAGAGGTACAGATACGAGAATCGGAAGTCGTTCCTCAACCAGAGTAAGCAAAAGAACAAGAGAGTTTAAAGAGAACAAGGGCGAGTACATCTGCCATTTTTTCATAAACAACAGTCGCGGGGTCGGTGAAGGGGTTGCTGGGATGTCCAGTTTTGAGTGATGTACTTCTTAACTCATGAGATTCCAAATTCCATGTCTTCAGATTCGTTCTCTGGGTGGGTAGCGTCACTTCGGCAGGAGAAACCTAGGCGAATACGCGATGTGGGCTACCAGACGTCCAACTCGAGAGCTGGCACGTTTCTGGCATCGCTTCTCGACCCCCCATTTTTATACCAATCTATTTGGGGACGTGATTCGCCCATCAACCACTCGCTATTTCACTCGGGAGCGTTGGACACAAGGACTCATGACATGAAGAATACTACGGGACCATCAGCTTCGCCCAACACACGTTGATTAACTACCACGAGGCTACCTTATGTCGGAAAACTTTGGCCGGCCATATAAGGGTAGCGGCCATATTTGGCCTTTCATTCCCCATTTATGGGGGATTATCCGACTAATTTGGGCCTTTTATGCCCCATGTATAGGGTCTATAAGTAAATTTTGGCATTTATGGCCTTATCTGGATAAAGTTATGCAAAAAAGGCCTCATTAGGTCATTGAGCAGTTTTCTGACGATTACGCAAAGGGCAGCCTGAATACTCCTAAAGTTCGTGTGGATGTTGCTTGACTCGCATACCTTTCCCACTTGAGTGAGACGCCTATCATGATATCCTGTCTGAAAACGGCAACTTGCTTAGTTGGCGCCGGGATTGTGATTCTTTGTTCGGGGATTGTGAACTATTTTATATAAACGAGTCTCAAGGCAGCTTCGTTTTTCGAACTCCGCTAAAATTCATCATGATCTTGGTTGGTATCGAACCGCTATCAACTCATCTTTCCCTCAATTGTCCCTCGTTGCCCAGCACAATATTTCCGGGACTGGAACGTCAGATCTACGGAATCATGTTATGCAATGGCCCCTCGCTGATCGACGGTAGAAAGCAAATAATCCTTTATGATGTTCCGGCGAAGCACGGAGACTGATAATCGTTGATCATAGCATCAATTTTTGACTTTCAGACGGAAAGGCGTCCGTCCGTGCGTATTCGTTATTACCGTCAGGCTGTCGTGTTGATCGTCTTGCACACTCTCAATAGCAGATCCAGCTGTCGTCTGTGTTACCAATGGCTCTCCCGATCTTCTACATTTGCCTTCTCTTCCTCCCGGTTGGTATCCCGTAGGCCATCAAGAATCCGTTGGATATCATAGCGCAGAATAGGTGTGTTTTCTTACCTACTGTGTCTTTAGCTTTTCTTAAAGGAACATCCAATACTCAGATGCTCCTGCACGCGTTTGTCTTCTTCCAATTCGCTCGACATTCCTATGAAAGATTCCAGATTCCGGCCCGGCATGGAATTCCCCACGAAATATCACTCAAGGATCGTTCAACTCAACAATATCGAACTCTGCCTGGCCTTAAAACACCCAAGTCTCTACCTCACAAAGGTCTCGCGAGCGCACTATATCGAACCTGCCCACCTCCGACCACACTGGAAAAGTACATCTTCTCACCACTCCTCGCCGTTATACCTCCCTCGACACACACCGCTCTTATGACGCTACAAACAGCTCCCTTGTCTTCGCGCCATGGTCGTGGACGGATCCAAACAGGTCTCGAAAAGACATATATAGGGCCTTGTTGCTCATCTTACGTGCTCGCGGCAGCAGCAACGACCTACGAGGGCATATACATGTACCGTCAGCCGACTCTCAGTACAGTCGCGAGGAGACCGAGGGGATCCTGTTCTCTAGACAATAAGCATGAGGTCTTGTGGCTAGAGCTTCACAGCCTGCTTCACGCTGGTGGAATAGTCATGGCAGAGATCGCTTGCGGAGGTTCATTTCCTCTCATTTTCAATCGATATTCATCTCGTCTGATTTTACCCCTCTGCATAGATTGTCCTTGAGCTCTGCGAGGGTGCTTGGGATGTAGTGCTCTAGGAGGAAGTGATGGTAGAGGAATGTGACAGTGGAAGTCAACAGCAGCAAAGGTACCTTTTCTCTCAACTTCTTTATGTCCATCCCGTCTAATCGTTGTATTATACAGTACTCGTCGGCTTCAACATCGCCCATACCTAGTGCTATGGAAACCGTACTGGAGAAGCAGGTTGAATTTTGTTTACTATGCCAGACCAACAGGGAGGCTGTCTCTCTAAACTCCCGGCCAAAGTTACAACAGTCCTGGACGTTGTGAACCTGGTATCCTCTACTCGTACGGGACATGTGGCGCTTTTCAAAGGCGCTTTACGGGCCCTTGCTTTTTCCTTTCTCTTCGAACCTTCATTCCAAGTTGTCGTACGCCGACAGTCCGTACATGAGGGACCAAATGTCGGCTCTATCGCGAACATAACCCATTGGTCATGGTGGTTGATCCCTATCGACACTACGTCCACAAAGCCAGAGGAGACGACCTGGGGTCGTTGGTTTGGTGATACCAGACGACGTATTGTGCGTTTTCTCTCTACTTAGCCTCTTGATTGATCGTTTTCGGTACCTAGATATTGCCAGTGGAGTTATAACAACGACAGCCCGAAAGCCCCCCTCGTCTCCGTGCTCAACGTTCGTTGCTAAAGTACGCACAGTGCAGCCACCCTACCAATCCGACCATTACAACTCTTTTCTCTTTCTGTAGATTCCTCCAACGCTCAGGTGCTTCGTCTACCCCTACCCCAACCACGGGCAAGCCTTCCTCCTTTACCATCCTCCCTGGTACAGTGCCTTATATGATGAACCCCCTCGTGTATAGGCATACGAAGCACGGGAAGCGGCTAATACTCAGGGATGAGCACTGGTCAACCCCTGGCCTTCGCTGCTCCTTGAACCTTTGGTCTATCCTGCTCTTTTACCTCGTCGTACGAATCATATAGAGAGACGTTGGTGCCCGAGGGCGTATACCGGTGGACTCTGTCGGGCTCCGTGCGGTTGCCGCAAGGTTTAACAGAGGAGGAGGTGAAGGAGTAAGAACTCAGGTGATATCTCTTTTGGGTCACGTACGGTCGTTCCTTGGGCTTGTTCTCAAAAAGGATGGGGAACGTGGCATCTTGAGGGTGCGTTTCATTCTTCGTTTCTACTTGATACCTCGTCTTGTATCGTGATGAGCGTTAGCTGCGGGGTAGAAGTACCAAAGATTTTGGTGCGTCCGCTGACAAAACGGCATACCAAACGATACCAAGATTTAGGGTCAATGCATTTGACCTCTCCGAAATATAGTATTTCTCACCACTGGGGTTCATTCGTTCACCGACTACGGCGTGTGGGGCTACGCGTAACCTCATTCTCGGTGGTTGGTTGGCAGTCATCGCTCAAAGTTTCGTAGTCAAGCCTCTGACCTTACAGATGTGTATCAAACTTCGGGATACCACGTTAATCCGCTCCTTCGAGATACAACGCATTCAGGTCCAAGGAAAAATCGAAGATCGTGATCACCGCTTTAGGCATCGGTAAAAAAGTCTCGGGGGATATCGATTGTTTGGGGGCGTCTCTATATAGTGGACTATCTGCCCGATTACTTCGGCAGGTGGCGGAGGTCCTTTGCCAATATTCCTGATCTAACAGTTATCAGGCGAGATTGGGAACTCCGAATGTTGGATTCGCTTTCAATCAGAAATGTGTGCATTCATGAGTCCTTGGATACTTATACAGCTACTTACGATCCCTCTTGATCATATGTCAGGTCGGGAGCCATCATTTGGTCGGGACCTGGCCGACGCCTTCTTGAGGCTTGCTCAGAGAAATTCGTCAACGTGAAAGGACGGGCTGCGGGTATCCTTAGTACTGAAAATAACTTGAGGGGTTGTGTCGTACAACCTTTCGCCATCTACAGCAATCACAATAGTTTCGAGTCTCACCTGTCTGATTGATCCTTTTGCAAGAACATATATCCTGTTTAGCTGACATCGTCGGTGAAGGTTACTGGACGGGATAATGGAGACACGTATCTGCATACCTGCCCAAATCTACTCGGCCTCGAGTGGTGAACATCCCACAGGATTGGAGCATGGCTTATTTATGTGCTGGACATGCTGAACAGATTACTTTTGAATTCGGCGAATCGAGGCTTCAATAATTGGTGAGTAAGTGATGTTAATGTACATTGAATTCTGAAGCTTTTGAACTGAGAACGAGGCGACTGACAATAATGCCGGTGAATTCATCTGATTTTCAACATTAGCCAGGCAGTGAAGAAAGTAGATGCGGCACCTAGTAGGATGGATGAATGGGAGTACGACGTAGCACAGACACATCAAATAGGCACAGATCCTCCCGATCCTCGCAAGCATCGGTCTCCGGGAGCTACTGTTAGCGTTGGCGTATTTTTGGAGTTTACCATCAACGAGGGATCTGCTCAACATAGATAATGAGTCTTCGAGTGCCACGAGAATGGCGTCGAGAGAGACATATCCTTTCATGATGGTTCTTAGATTCATATTTTGCTCAACTCACCTATTTTCCTCACTCGGGTCACATGTTGTGTCTCCAGCTCTCGTTCCCCTCCCCGTCTCCAAGGTCTTGAAGATGGTAACTTTGCTTCTGGGTTGGACTGAAGGATTCAGTTGGGGTTGGCATTGGCATTCTTCACGAGTTCCTCGGGAATTTACATAAACAAGCCTCGAGTGTAAGGGGTTACTCACCGATACGCCTTACTCGCGCGGGCACCGTAAGCTTGACCAGGGTCCATCGGTAAAACGGCAAAATACTTTCGGGCTTTTTGGACTTTTTGGCTTTCTCCGAAAGTCAAAATTACGAAAGCCGGAAAGTTGGAACTTTTCGCGACTTTTTGTGATGGTCTCTCCGAGCTTCCCACAATTGTCGTCTACTTGTTCGATGTTGAATGACAGTTTGAAAAACAAAATTTTGGTAGTATACCGTAGTTCGACCTGACTTTTGACTTTTTGACTTTCGCCAACTTTTGCCAAAGGTCCATTTTTGGGGAAATATGTGCCGACTATGGGGAAATACGACATGCCTTTCGGCTTTCCGACTTTTTGACATTTTGGGGCCAAAAAGCCCCAAAAAGTGACTAAAAAGTGACCAAAAAGTTTTTGACCTTATACTGATGGGGTTTATTTAGACCACAGGTAGTTACAATACTCGGAGAGTAGATAGTGGGCGTAGTGAAAGTAAAAGATAAAGAAGTAATTAGCGTCCGCCACTCTTAAATACCAGTAACGTGGGAATATGTAGATATATAATTAATTTCCGTTACATCGAGGCAGCGTTCTTTTTTTTTCGAACTCCGCTCAAAATCAACTTGATATCGAACCACTATCGTCTCTTTCCTCCCCCTCATTTTTCCTTCATTGTCGGGCAGACATCGTCAGGACTCAAACACTGATATTTGATATTCTGAAATGGTGTCGTGAAATGACTCGTTGAGATCAACGACGGAAGGTACGTTTGTTCTAGTCTTCTCGCAAATTATAAAAGACTGACCGTCGTCGATCAGAGGTATCGTCCTCGTTATTGGCTTTCACAGCATCTCATTCCAGCGAGATACAAATGAGGGCCAGTTGTACGTCTTCTTACTCATTATCCGGCTCTTTTACTGATTGTCTCGCGTCCTCTGTCGCTAGGCACGGTATTTCCAGACATATCCGTCTCCGACTTTCCCTATGCATTCTTCTGTGTGGACTCGGCTGTCTTCCGTGCTGCTCATCTTTCCCCCAATCTTATTCGTCCCCTCGCTATCTCTCCCCAGCGTCTATTTGTCAGAACGCTGGACATGTGGAACTCTTGCATATCAGAGCCTAGGATAGGTGCGTTTCCTTTAGTGTTCTCATTTTCTGAGTCTTTCTAACGGAACATTTGACGTTCAGATGCTCCCGCTGGCGCTGTTCTTCCACCTCCCTTGGCGTTTGTGCGAAGGACAGTGACGTAGCATGTGCTTACCACGATTCTCACTCAAATACCATCCACCTCAACAATACCAAACCAGTTTTGTACACCGAGGGAATAATCACGAGTCCATCCATACATCTCCTCTTCTCCTGATTACTCAAGCTCGTTGCTGCACC
Source organism: Marasmius sp. AFHP31 (assembly GCA_024721195.1). Lineage (NCBI taxonomy): Eukaryota > Fungi > Basidiomycota > Agaricomycetes > Agaricales > Marasmiaceae > Marasmius > Marasmius sp. AFHP31. Next base: position 14,746 of record JANHQD010002398.1, read on the forward strand.
GCAAAACCTGGTACAGGAAGGACCGATGTCAGACTTCTGGCGAATACATTCACTGCTGGTCGTGTTGGTCCGTTCCCATCGACACTATTCATAAAGATGATTCAGGGAATGCGAGCGGGCCTCCCATTGGTCTGGGTACCGGAACGACACAATGTGCGTTTTCTCTCCGTCGTCGTTTGTATGGCTTTACTAACGGTTTTAGTTTGCTTCTCAAGTTATAGATGACAGCCCAAAGCTCTCCTCAATTACACCGCTCTGCTTCGATTGGCGTAGCATGGAACCACCATGGATATGATGCAGTCGCTGTACCAGCTCAACCGTCGTGTTACCTTTCCTTTTCGTTCTATACGTCCAGACGCTTCGACAGACTTATGGGTCCCTACCCGCCGTCATGAAAGCCCTTTCTCGTTTCCCATCCTCTCCACCATCCCTTCTTTGCCGTTTGAGGGTTAAATAACGGGCTACAGTCAGAAAAACCAGCCAGTCCCACCCACCTGTCGCTGTCAGAACGTTCGGCCTTTCCCCCTCTTCTACCTCTCTATATGTCGTTAAAGTCTACTTGTTGTTCGCCTGTTCGCCTTAACCATGGCGTTAGACTCTGCACCGTGGCTACCGCAAACCTTAACGGAACCTTTTGCTCAATATTGAGCTCGGGCTTCATTCTTCCGGATTACAGGTTGCTCGGATTGGTGGTTATGGTCAGTTGAAGGAGAGAGAGAAAAGATGGTCGGTGCAACATCATGAGGGTACATTTTTCACGTTTTTTCTAGTCAATACCTCGTCTAACCAATTTCCTGCTGCAGCTGTACCCCATATTCCTCGAGAGGGATCGTTCTTTGGGCGAAGGGTCTCGCGATGAAGAAGCTTGGGTTCTCCTACTAGCCGAGTTCCGTTGGACTGGCTTCGGATTTGAAGCCAGCCCCTACGTCCTGGCCCCAAGCAGGTTGAACGCCAGTCATTAGAACCTCCCACTTGTCCTCGCTGTCTACCCCAACCACCACTCGTACGATGCCCGTCATCCCCGTGATATACGAGTTGTGTTGATTCGTCACCGTTGGCCTGAGCCTTGGAAAGAAGGCTCGGCAGTACGGCTTACGGTGGACGATGACCTATTCGGCAGTACGGGGAAGTAAAAACGTTGAATGCTTTTGCGCCTGATATGAGGGGGAGAAGACCATCGGAGAGATGGTTGTAGACAGTCCGCGGATATAGGTCTTCGTGACAATCGAGGGTTTCGTATTGTTGCCAGAGTGCTTTACTCGGACATGGGACCGGTCTGTAGCCGTTATCAATCACTCTTTTCACCACATAGCACATTTCTATTGCCCGTTAAGATATATGTGGTATGTTAGTCGTGATGTGGAATATGGGCCATTTTGTTTCGCTCGCATCAGCTACCTTCTTTCATGCAGAGGGTCAAAATTGACATGGACGACGGTGTTCTCAGAGAACGATGAATGTGATGAGTATTAGAGATGCCTTGGTATGTCAATGACCACTTGCGAGTATTGGAACCTTATCATCCTCTGCTCGCGGCTTGACGCCCAGTATCTACCTGAACCCCCTCTGAGCGTTCCACATGTTCCTATCATGCCTTGTTGATCGTCGAGGTAAAGTTGCGGCGACGAACAAGCTCCAGTAAGGATGGGGTTCATAAGATCATTCGAAGCTTCTATCGTGGGTCATGAGGAGCTGATATGGGGGTGAAAGGTACGTGCTCCACACCTGCTGTTTGTTCCAATCACTGATCTACAGCTCTTGATTCATCGAAAAATGAACTAACGTGTGTGCCGCGGTTCAGGGCGATAGAGGGTACATACCCTGGTCACTCTGTCCAGCAAACTCTCCAAGAGGAGTTTGGGATCCATCTGAGGCAGGTGTGTCTTTTTTCGGTTTTCACTAGTATACAAAAACTCGCTCGATGGCCATGGGGTGCGTCCATCTCACTGTGCTCTTCCGGAGTTCCCCCTCAATGATCGTGCCCGTAGTGATTGTGACGAGTTTGCCACATCCTAATATGGAACTGACCAATCATATCGGATCGAAAGTGTGTTTCGGGGCTGCTTAGTTTTTTGAGCACCAAAATGATGTGTAAACGGGTTGTCCGTTTAAGGCCTCACATATACGACGGTGTCTACGCTCGTTTCCGTTCTTCCTTTGTCTCTTCCGCCATGTCCAGCGGGTTCATTCAATGCTCCGGAGACCTCACCTTTGTTGGCAACCAGCAATTCCACAACGTTGCGGGAAACGTGACCCATATACACCAATCTCATTGCGAAAGGTGCGAGGAGGAAGAAAAGAGGATTCTGGTATGTCGGCATTGTAGATCACACAGAAATCAGGGAACTAAACCGACGTCCGTTTCAGCCAAGGCAAACACGATTCCAAGAGTTCTACGAGGGTGCTGTGTTCCTGGAGGGCCCGGTGTGGTCAGATGAGATGGCTATTGATATTCTCAAGTCTACCAATCCGTTCAAAAAGCCGGTGAAAACGAGAGTCAAGGTTGTAAGAAGATTGCAGACCGCCAGTATTTACCCAAACTACGGGTCCACGGTTACTCTCCTTACCATCGAGCCAGAGGCAACAGAGGATAGGGGAACTGCATGCCTGGTGAGTGCAATTTATGTGTTATTGTAGGCAGAGGAATAGTGATGCGGCTCAGTTATGGAATAAATTCTATCAGGCATACTCAAACCACAGGTGGGTTCATTTCAGCACGAGGATCGACGGTCTTTCTTGAGCTGAACGGGAAGTGTAGATCGGCGAGGCTAGCGCAAATGCTGGGGGTAGTGAAGTCGGAAATACCGGCTTTTGTCCTTCACAAAGGTACGCAGGTTTCACTAGGGAATGCCAAAGCTGACGATCTGGGGATACAAGGGTTGGCCAGTGGATTCGAGTTTGTATATCAATATCCCATAAGCGGAATAGTGTTTACCTATCTTGATTACACACTCGTACGTCCATCCATCTATTGAGCGGACAGGCTTTGCTGAAAGCGATTTCAGAACATTGCAGTTCAAGCACTTCATGCGGATAAAACATCGACGTTTCCGGTATGTAAACTACTCTGCACGTTGGTCTGGCTAAAAATAGCACAATAGGTGACCTGGCGGGTTCAAGACTGGATGTTTAATCCCGAAAACACCTCTTGGCACTTTGACGTCGCATCGGCTTCCATCGGAGAATGGGTGGACGAAAGGGGTTCTATTAACCCAATTTCACTTCCCCAAGGCACGCAACCCCAACTGGATGCTGACAATATCACTACCCACTTTGAGCAGGCGTTTGGAGATGTTTTGTACCTGTACGCGTCAGTGGGGCTCACACTCGAAACACCGCTATCACGTTATGCAACCCACGACCTCTTGACATTCGGGAGTGTCGTCCAACTGGGAAAAGGGATTGTTGGCCACTTCTCCTCCACTCCATCCCCCGAATGGCACTTTCGGAATACAAGTCGCAATATCAAAGCCAGCTACTCCACAAAAGGTACACTCAATTTCTATCTGCCCAATTTATCCCTCATTCCCATCAGTCCCCTGGCGTGTTGACTTCGAGCTATACGACACACATGACCCCCGATTGTGCTTATATTTCTCAATGCGCCTTCCTGTAAAGGAACGAACTCAACTGCGGGCTGCCTATCTCAGCCAGCATCCCGCAGGTGCAAATGTCTTGACATGTATGTGGTGAAGCAATTCAAATTTCACTCTAATCTTCAGCTACATGTGATATCAACATCCAGACTTTGTTGATGAAATCGGGTTCTCCCTCGCTGGCGACTTGTCTCATGCCCCATCAACGACCGCCAGAGCTGTATACCTTTTTGTCCCACCCCTCCCAGTTGATCATATCAACGGGATGTGCTGCATCCACCATCCACTTCCTGATTCATTATTCTACTGGGCGTCTGACCCAGAAGGAAAGAATGTAATCCTGGAAGAGAGCTGGATGGAATATGGCATACCTAAGCTGGAGATTGAAGAATGGATGGGATCGCGTTGGGTGGGTGGGTATTATGAGGTAGTTCGAAATTATCTGTGTGACAAAGGTTACGGGTCGGATGGGAAGCAGTATGCTCGAGATAAAGGCTATCCCGAGTTACTGAGAGGTGCGTACCTGCTATGTTTTGAGGTTTTAACACAGCCTGATGCTTGATTCAGGCGATCCTCACGATGGAAGGATGGTCGAGCTCAAAGATCCAGATTCCGATTCCGATGAATCTTCTTGCTCGGGATCTTCCCTCGCCTCGCTATTGATGTCCTCGCTTGTCGACACGCGCATTGCTTCCGAAGAGCCTGAAGATCCAGATCTAGATTTCGATGAATCTTCCTGCGCGGAATCTCCTCTCACCTCGCTATTAACGTTCTCGCCCTTCGACATAGACACCAAGTCTGAGACCGCTAGGCCTTTCATTTACCGCTCCTTTGGTCAAGCGCTTCAGGCTATGGATCAATATGAACGGTACGAGTGTGTCATTGAATTGTACGTGCCAACTCTAATGAGGTGCTTCTAGCCACCGTGTCCTTCCGATGGAGGGGAACCGCAGGGTTGTAATCTCTGAGAGCGCCTATGCGGACAATTGAGATCTGCTTGAAGCTAACGACGCGTAACATGTATGAAGCTACACCCTTGCCCCTACTCTTTCGAAACTCTTATGTACCAATGTATTCTGCAGTTTGCCACATAGTTTAATTCTGTATATTTAACACGATATTCTCTTTGCCCCCTGAATTCATATAGGACTCCCTCGGACAAAATGAAAATTGACTCAGCAATTGATTTCCACCATTCGGCAATACTACCTGCACAATTCTTCATCTACAACCTCGTGAGGGTTTTCCTTCAATCACCCGACGCTGTTCATGGAAGTTATACGCCTTGACCGTAAAACGTTACAGCTGTTGTGGGAACTTAGGGCGCGCACGGTTTTTTTTTCCGCGCGCGCGCCAAATGTAAGTGTAGATAGTAATTGATTTTTTGAGCTTGCAGTTGGATAGCGGGAAACATGTGCACTATACCGCTGAACAGAGAAAAATCAGGGCTATCGCTGGGTATAATTTCCGTGAGGATTGCTGTCAGGAATGAGGTTTCGCGAGCTTTATCGTTGTCGAGCCTATCGGGGATCGTGGGAAGTTGAACATGAATGTTAGAACGCGCGCAGCAGCTGTTTGAGCCAGCCTGCCCTCTCTCTGACCACGTCAATGCCACCGAAAAAAAAGAAATCAAACCAGAAGAACCGGGGTCAGGGAGGCACGGCACGGCCCCGAGGACGGCCACGGAAGGATGGAAAATCTACTGAGCCACCTGCCAAGACTCAATTCGTACCATTTGCTGAGGATGAGGGCCTGTATTCTGATGATGAAAACCATACTCCGGACTCACTATTCAGTGGAGGAGGAGGAGACGAAGTAGGGTTGGATGATGGGTCGCAGCCTGAAGCTACTGAAGATGCCGTGGCCGACATTCAGTCAGTTGTCAGTGTTGATGCCAATGACCCGGATGTCCTGAACGAGGCTCCTCCCAACAAGAGAAGAAAAGTGTGCGGAAGTAAAGGTGGTACTGAGAGTCAGGCTATACCGGATGGTAAGTTTGAGACTATTCAATTTCCATTTAGACTCACTCTGTTTTTCAGTTGTTATTCTCCGTGTGGCAACAGCTAAAGGAAGTTCAGCACGTCGGGAGATTCCGTGCAATACAGACTGGGATGATGCATGCGAAATTATTCACGATGCAATGGGCTGTGAGAATATTCCAATCAAACCTTCTCTGACCTACCGCCTCGCCAACTGGACCACGAAGACACTATCATCATCACTGAATGATGAGTCTGACTGGGACGGGTGTGTGAAAGATGTGAGAGCGTACCAGAGCAAGAAAAAAGATCATCTAACTGTTCAAATCGGGACGACAGACCAAGTAAGTTTTGTCTATCCTTTCAGAGCCACACTAATGTCGCTATAGTACCTGAAATCTTTTGCTGTAGCTTTGAAGAAGAAGAAAAGTCACGGTGGTAGTTCCACAGCCGCAGCAGGTTCAAGTAATACCCGGAATCGGAGAGGCAAGGTTGTAGATGAGCCAATATTGGACTTGCTGACAGATCCGGCTGATAAAGATGATGATGAGATGGACGATGAGGGTGGAAGTACGTCGATAATGGAGCTGGAACAACAGTGGGCAGTGCGTCTCAACACAAAATACGCCAAGTGCCAACTGTGTGGACCGAAGGTGATGTGCAAGATTGGGTGGGATAACAACCATCATCATATCAAGCACGCACAATCATCAGCATGGACCAATGCACTGGTGAGTGGCATTGACTCCAACGTCAGTCTCGGACTGTCAGTACAAATTGACTGAATTGCACGTGAACAGGCACTCCGGATGGCTGGCGTTACCCTCGACACGCCTCCAAAAACAGATCTGTTTGCCATGTGGCATAAAAGTCTTCACAAGCCATCCTCTATACCTTTGGTGGCACCGCCGCTGCCAGTTTTGACACAGTCTGGACCCTCCGAAACACTCACCAGTACTCCTATGGTCGCAACAGCAGCACTTCTCGCCAAAACCATGAACAATACATCATCAGCATCACCAGCGAAAAGTACAGGTCAATCGAGTGATGGAGGGGAACGCGAATACCCAAACATTGTGTCATTCATTGCTGAACTCCACACCAAGCAGCCCCAACGGAATCTTGACCTATATGGAGATGTATTCGGACACCAAGATCTGTACTGCATTGACGAGCTGGCCGACATGTCGGTCAAGGAGCTTATGGCAGATGAATTCGGACTCAGCTTTGGTAATGCTAAGTACCTACTCACAAAGGTCTAGGAGAGGGTCAAAAAGATCAAACAGACGCGACGTTAGATACTATGAATTTATACATGTGTGTAGTTTATATGTATCGCGAATTAGAAAACCAAGCACGACAATGGTTCGGCGTAATTTGATGAAGTGCATTGTACAAAAACAAGAATGCTTCCTCTCGTTCTCCCATCTCTGCTATCTGGCGGAACTCGCCTCCATACCGGCGGATCCATGCCTTCACAAATGAGAAGCTCTCCTCAACCGGGTTGAGATCAGGGCTGTAAGGTGGTAGATAAATCAACTTCACGCCCCTACGGTATTGACAGCTGTTAGCTTTCAATCAAGTCAGACTTGACGTGGACATTACCTTTCGTTGCACAGCTCCTCCACCTCTTCTACATGATGAATACTGCAGTTATCGAGTATCAAGATACTCCGTGGCTCGGGATACGGGTTCATCACCTCAAGGACTCCTTTCACCCATATGGTGAACTCGTCCCCATCATATCCACCTTCCTTCACGTGCGAGTAGATTACGCCATCAATTGCAAGGGCAGGAAGGATAGAATACCTATATTGAACACTGTCAGGGTAACACTTATTATAATCATAAGGAGTCTTACTGTTTTCCTCGACGAAACTTACGGGATACACGAGCCCGAGCACCGCGAACAGCCCAACCATTTGTGCGGTATGTGGTCAAAAGGTTCACTGATGATTCATCGGCAAAAACCAGGCATTCTGGTGGCTCGTTTCCAATGGCCATGATGTATTCCATTACAGCATCTTGACAGCGCTCCGTAGCTGTGCGGGAGAGCTGACAAGACCACCATTAGAATGCATGCCAAAAGATGGTGCTCTGTCGTACCTTCTTTGATCCATAACCAAGCCTTTTGAGTGTTACATAGATGCAACTGAGTGACACTTTGAAATCATGTTGGATTTGTAATTGCTCTTGTATTTCGTCCAGGTAGATGTCCGGGCTTTGTTCAATTAGTGCGACCATGAACTGACAGAACAATCCAATGACCTATAAGTCAACCACCTGCTGAAGGACAGAAGAGCCGAGAAACTCACCTTGCATTGATCCTGTGAAAGCAACCGCTTCCGTCCTCTACCCTTCCTATCCCGACAAACCTCCCCAATAGTTCTCCAATTCTCAAGTACCCGCTGTACCACCCGGACTGGCATGTCCAGCAGAACTGAGATCTCAGTGGTGTTGTATCCAAGAGTTTGTCGTTGGTGAACTACCTCGCCTCTTTAGATCTGAAGAGTAATGACGTCTGAGAGGGATAGCGGGTTTTTTTCGTGGCATCGGAGGTCAGAGTAAAGGAAGGATGACCTAAACTGGCTCAGACGCGGCTGTTCATGCTCAACTTCCCATGATCCCCGATAGGCTCGACAACGATAAAGCTTGCGAAACCTCATCCCTGACAGCAATCCTCACGAAAATTATACACAGCGATAGCCCTGATTTTTCTCTATTCAGCGGTATAGTGCACATGTTTCCCGCTATTCAACTGCAAGCTCAAAAAATCAATTACTATCTACCCTTACATTTGGCGCGCGCGCGGGAAAAAAAACCGTGCGCGCCCTAAGTTCCCACAACAGCTGTAACTCAGCCCCCAGTTCTCGCCGACAGTAGCCGTTGTGATACAGTTCCGCTCGGATTGGGGATCGCGCTGAAGTTATAAGTTCAGTAGTAGTAGTAGTAGTAGTAGTAGTAGTAGAACACATGCCAGTTCTCATGATTCCGCCTAAGCACCTCTCGAAGAGCTTGAGTCGATTCAGGCGTCGCACCCGGAAGTCGGCTAGGGGAAGTTCTCGAGGGGGGCAAGGATGGGACGGGTCATAGATCAAAGTCGACGTTGTTTGAAGTCATAGTGAAAGTGGTGTGTGAGTGAAATAAAGATCAGGACGAGCCTGTGAGGTATTTGAGACTCCTTAGCGTCGGTGAGGTCATGGTGTGAGAGCAAGAATGCTAAACGTGACCCTGAATCCGAACTGTACTCGGAAGCGCGCATTGAGCGCCGAAAGAGAGAAAGGGGACATGGAATTCGAAGGCATATGTAACGATATCCAGAGGGAAAGGAAGAATATAATCGCTCTATTTCGAGCCGCGTTATGGGAAGACTCGAGGTCTAAGGATGACAACCTTCTCACAGGTCCTTTGGATCCATAGCATAGTATTCTGGGCAAAGCTCGTCCCAAGCAGCTGCGAGACGATGCGAGTCAGCTTGAGATCATCAAGGGAGCAAAACCTATGTAGTATGGACATACCGGGAGGCGCGATATTCTCCTTCCATTCCGTAGTGCGCTCAGCAAAGACCACAGCGAGGCCACTTCGGGGGTAGAGCATGAGTATAAGGCAACGGAGCGAAAGGCTAGTATATACTCACGTCTCAAGATGCCAATCAATATGACAGTGGAGGAACCAAGGTCCAGGGTTGTCGGTGCGGAATCGGAAAGTCACATTGTCGCCTCCCTTTCCACTGTTGACGACATCACGGCGAACCTATAAATTCAACGTGAGCAAGAGCGACAAGTCAGAACAACGGCGTTGGTATATACATACCGGGTTGGCATAGTTGTATTCTTTGCTTCCTGCGACTCGGACGACATCAAATGCGTGCTAAAGGCAAAGAGCCACCAGTAAGGTAGGGGATCGAACTGAACGAGGGAGACGTACTCCATGCAGATGGATAGGATGCTCGAACCCCTTAACACCTCCACCAGAGAAAGAAACCTCGATAGTCGCATTA
>JANHQD010002399.1:0-18177 GCA_024721195.1 Marasmius sp. AFHP31
ACGTGGCACCGCCATACAATGCTGTCGCTCTCACGATGTCGGAAACGAGGGAGGTGAAGCCAAAGTCCGTCGCGAGGTAGTAGAATGACGCAAAGTGCCAGCCCAGAACTTGCGATGAAAGACTGCAGGAAAGCAAGGGATTTCAGTGAGATTCGGGAGAGATTTCGACTGAAGCTCGACCGGTTGATCAGCAATCGTTCGGCGGAAAAAGCGTATGAGGGAATGGAAGGTTTGTGAACACCGAGGCCCCGAAGCACATATGATTATAAACACACGATTCATCGGAAATTAGTAGGACGTTGAGGATCCGCGTTGAAGGGTTCGGGCCCTAGTGATACAGATATAAATGATTAGAGTGATTTGAGGGCTACAAGCCTGCTGAGTTGCTATGGAATAAAAGTGACGCACAAGGGTAAGCAAATCTACGCACCTTAGGCACGGCTTGTGACAGCTGAGGTGGGCCTTAGAGGGGGGGTTCTTTGTACGTGAGAATCCCCCCCAAGAGGCCTACCTCGGAGATGAGGTCACCGCTCTGCTCTCAACCACTACCTCACCGCCGCCGTTGTCCCAGCCAATGGTGTGCTCCGTTCACCCAACCACCACAGAATATTTCACGCAACGCTGCCTTCAAGCATTCTTTGATGTTTTTCCTATCATGCGCACGGGTTTCCAAGTGCTAGCGACACCTCAAGAGTTCAAATGCGGCCTCATCAGCTTTTTACGACGCTTGAAAAAGCCCATGAAAACCGGATTTGACTACCGACAACCTCAAGATGGATGCATAGCTTCCTCATCCAGTGCTGTAAATTGTCAGGGGTACCTGTTCGAGATTTTGGTGCGTGTGCTACATTTCCCCTCTCGGGGTCCTCAGGTTCAAAACTGATATGATGTATATATATATACAGAATATCGTTCCAACACGCGTAAACTACCGAAAACTGTGTATTGAAGCTTTGGATCAGCCGGGAGGTAATCCTGACGCACAGAGGATGCTGGAGATGCACACCTTTGCCACTCACTTCATCCGTACGTCCCCCAACAGCGCCCCCGGTATTCAGATGCTCACCTCCAGACTCCAGTTAATTGCTTGTTCATACAGCTCGCTCGACACATTGGTCTAGCCTCCACATATCATCAACAGACATCTTTGCCATCTGGTCACCTTATCGGGACCTCGCAGCCTCCGCCTCGCCACCTTTGCCTCTCTTGCACATTATCATGACAGTTTCTAGGACCTTGTTGTGCTGTTCTGGGCTCCGGGAGACTTGGAAACTCAATCTACCGTGCGCGAATGCATCACTTCAGCTTTGGCAGGTTTTCTGACGTACAGAAACCTCCCTCCTCCCGAGGTGTGTTGGTCGATTTCTTTCTTATATTTTGCCCAACATCATATCTGAGCTCGTCCATTCTCCGACTCCAGATCACATTTTGCCTTCGAACAATATTCCGAGCTCTCACCATCACGTCAGCCCCCTCATTCACAATCTTGAATGGAGCGCGCCGCCGTTCGAAACCATCCTCTGTCGCTGCCCAGTGAAGGTAAGTGTATAGCATCCTCTCAGTGCTATGATCTAGGCGACTTAAATTCACGACTAAAGATTTCAAGATTTATAGTCCGAAGTTGATAAATGAGAGTACCAACTCCACGGTGCGATTTCGCAATACTTGAATATTGTCGTTATATAGTTGCAACTTGAAATGTATCTACATACATCTATCGAGTATCAATTAGTTTGTTATCAGACAATGATTCAGCCACCATCACTGAGCGCTGAGCTCGGAACGACAACGTTGAGCCCACTCTCAACCGCGAACCGGGTTTTGCCGAACACATACGGAAGTTTTGGAGACATATGGTCGACATGGTGTTGAAGTTCAACCTGAGTGTGTACGCATCCTATATTTGTCCTAGATGACCTATGATATACTAAGGTCGTCATAGTACGGTATGAGGAATGTGTGAGCAACTTTACCCTCAGTAGTTCAAGGATGTAAGTCAGACCACCGAAACTAACGTTTGATTTCACTGTTCACCAGGATGGTTGTTACGACCGTTTCATTAATTCCCGCTAAAATATAGATGGTAGTTCTCGATGTATGGATGGTGACTGAATAGAAATTTTTGTGAATTTCTCCGACGTAGTGTATAGGAAAAATAAACGGCGGTACCCGAGACCTCCGAGTACTCCCAATCCATTCCTTTCTGTCTGGATTGACCTTAATACCTACTCAGTTCACTCCGGTATGCGACTCCAAGCAGCTGCGTACCTATACTATACAAGATCAAGCTATCTGATCATTTACAGCCTATACAAGCAAGGACCACTCGAGGGACAAACAGAATCCTACAGAATTGCGAGATGGCAGCCTGCTCAAAGATTACACAACCACCGAGTAGATGATTTCGCAGTGGTGTTCATATCATGAGTTGCTCGCCATAGATGATATTCATTTTACAGCCTATATACAAAAGTGTTGCTCGAGGTACGGCGAAGATTTTACATTTCTGCGTGAGGGTAGTCTTCTCAAAGCAAGGATTGGAGCCCGTGATTGCGCAGCCATCGAGCAAACGGCTCTGTGGCAGCAATTCCTGAATGGAGAATCTGTAAACAAGGGATTAGACTCCTCAGCGGCTGGTAACAGCTAGAATTCACGCACCCAAAGTCTGGGAATCTCATGTAGTACCACAAAGACCCTCACCTCGCTATGTCTGTGCCTGCAAAAGCCTGGTTCCTCTTCACAACCACAGAGCCAAATCTCTGGTCGAGACTTTCTCAGGATGCGATGTCTCTAAGGTTGATTCTGAGACCCAGATCGTCCGAGAGCAGGGAACATTTTTTACGTACCTCGGACCTCCATATACCGTATTCGCACGGTATCTCCCTGAGAGCATATGCGATCCCCAGTTTTGAGCTTCCCTCGTATAAGGCACCTATAATACTGCTTATGAGCAGGTAAGAAGGGAAAGCCGTTAACATTTGACCTACCTCCCTGATCTTCTCCTCGTACCGGATGGTACTGCGTATTGCATCGCCGGTATCTCGAGGAATCTGATAGTAGCTGCGCAACGATAGCTTGAGCTAGAATAAAGCACCTTGACAAAGTGATTTCGGCGCCCTATCGTTCAAGAAAAAAAGAAAAAAACCAAATCTATATGCGCTGCAGTAGGCAGCGAGGAGGTTAGTTTTCCGGGTTTCTTGAGGCGGGCCATTTCTCACGTAATGGTGAATATCGTGACGACAGGAACAATCTATTAGGAGTTAAGGATTGTGAAAGGTAGATCATGAGGGGCTGAGTGCTCGAACGCAATGTCGAACGCGTCGAGGTTGTTGATGATCAAGGTGGTCGGAGGACCGGGAGGGCCGTGACAGGCCCGAGACAACCTCATCTCCGAGGTAGGCCTCTTGGGGGGGTTTCTCACGTACAAAGAATCCCCCCTCTAAGGCCTACCTCACCCTGTGACAAGTCGTGCCTAAGGTGCACCTTAGGCACCACATGTCACACGTTGAGCTGACCATTTAGGTAGGGTTTCTTGTACGTGAGAAACCTACCTAAATGGTCACCTCCACGGATGAGGTGGTCGTTACCGTCACGTTACTGTCACCTTTCCATCCACCACCACCTCACAACCTCGACGCGCGTCGGGAGCGTATTGCTCTATCGTACCCTAGCCCATCCTGTTTGCATCTAGGATTATAATTTTATCGTGATCTTCGTTCCTTATCCTCCGCTCGCTTCATTATGACTGGCTCAAACCCTGCAAAGCATCTATTGCTCGGCCGCCCACGACCCAGCCCTCAAAAAAAACGGTCGAAGAAAAGGCAGCAACCCGTCAATCTAAGCATACAGCACTCGCGGCGCGAGGCCTTGCAACGGAGATTTGACGCCATCCGAAGCCGTGAGCCCACAGGCTCGTCTTCCGATATCCCCCACCCGGAATTCTCTGCACCCCCTCCCAGCTCTGATACCACGGATACCAATCCCGAATCAATGTCTATCGATGCAGAGCCCATTGAAACCTTTCCAGATATTTGTGAACCTCTCGACGACGCGCTTCCACCTCCATCCGCATGCGCGCCAGCTCCACCGTTGAGGAAAGATGAGGAGGCCGCTAGGACAGGCCGTTGGAAGGACACTCTGAAGTTGCTGGTGGTACCTCTCCTTGAGTACACGGATAGGACAATGGGTGTTAACCCCGAGGAGGTGATGCATGCGGCAGGGAGCCCTTGTAGGACTGGGGTTTGTGTCATAGAGGTGGCTACATTACGGGTCATACATTTCGACCGTACGTGCTCATTTGCGTCTCCTTGGGTACATTTGACTAACGGATTACCTCTGGTCTCCTTTAGACCATCGTTTAATGGCCTTCAACCATTGCCGTTGCCAAACACTGCCTCAGGTCCTGGTTACTCGCGGTTACTTCCCCTCCTCTCCCTCGCAGCCTCGAATGGCGATTTCCATCGAACTCTTGGAGTTCTATCGTATTCTCTGCCAACAGTCCTCTGACGCTGTTACCGCCCTCGCTAACGGATTAACCATGCTCTACCAAAAAAGGGGATTTCGACTTGTCGGTGCGGTCGTGAGTGACATTTCATTCTGTGTTTGTTTTTTGTTTAGCTTATGTTTTGTTCAAAGGGCGAGCCTCTTCAGGACCCCATCCGTCGGGCTCTCAGCACCTCGCTTCAGTGGTATGATACCCTCGCAAATGAGGTCGAACGATACGTTACGCAAAAGGTCGACGACGTCAAGCGGGTTCTTCCGACACTCAGCAGCCCAGTTTCATCCTCCCTGTCCCCTCTTACAGTCTCTCCAGCCTTCGCTATGCTGGGCCGTACAACACGTTCATCTCCGGCAGCACCTCCGTCCAGTCCACCGCCGGCAACACCTCCATCCAGTCCCTCCCTCCCAACCCCTTCTCCAGGACCAATTCCCGCTAGCCCTGCTGCGCCTCCTGCCTCGACAGGTGGTGAACCACCAATCCCGCCTTTTGAAGGGAGCTGCGACCCGTACCTTCAACGACTTTGTCCAGCCTGCTTCGGTGGGAGTCGTTTCGGGCAGTCCTTCCAGTGGGGAGGTGACATACACGTAGCACTCGATGGAAATCTTCACCATCGACATCTCAAGTCAGGTGGGGATGGAGTACCCTTCCACCGCTCTACACGTTACCTCTCGAAGGAGTTTGTGGATGGAATTGGAGAACGCATAGCGGCTGCAAGACAAGCTCCCCCAAGACCTCGGAGCACGCCACTCTCAGACGATGTTGTCGACTCGGATCGAGATGTGTATAAGGCAGCTCGTAGTGATGGGCAGAAAAAGTCGAATGAGATATTCAATGAGAATGGGGTTATGGCACTAGTGTGCCGACACGACATCCCGTTGTTTGTGGCCTCTATAGATACACCCTCCGAGAGGCAGACACACGCCGTAGCACTGCTTCAGGCCCTCTTCGACATGTTGCCCCCTGAGGCAACCGTGGCTGGTCTCTATGACATCACATGCGTTCTTGACCGCAGTCTAAACCTGGTAAGCGCCCTCAAAGTCATTCTACCTGACCTGACTTACATCTGTTCCAGTACGACTTTCTTGACGAGCATATCGTGAGCCGCCTCCAACTCGCCACTGCTGCGATGCACGCCTATGGCCACCAGTGGTCCTGCCAACTCTACTACAACCCACGTCTACGCGAGGGGCTCGGTATCACAGATGGCGAGGGCACCGAACGCCTCTGGTCTCGCTTGCGAAAGCTGATAGGACTGGAAAGGCGTGTATCAGTGAGTTATTCATTCTGATACCATTCTTTTTTCTAACTAGCTACACAGCGTGCGAAGCGTATCTGGTTATTTGATCGACAATGTGACACCATTGCGCAGGACCTCTTTGAGGGACTCGGGAAATATATCAAGAGAAAACTCTACAAGAATGTGCAGAAAAAGGAGGTGGACGCTATTCAGGTCCTCCGGAAGTTCGGCACGGACCCTAGCGTGCTTCGTCAGTATTGGCGTGAGCAGAAGGAAGCACAGAGTTCGAGTGCTACCCGTGAGTACTTTGAGGCTCTCTTCCTTTCTCTCCGTTGACACGAATACCTTGCCTCTTCTAGTTACGCCTGCCCATCTAAAAAAGGACCTTTCGAAAGTCTTCCAGTTGCAAGATCAGATCGACGACTTGGAGCAAGAGATCGCAGAGGTTAAATCAACCGTGAAGAAACTACCATTTCCCCCCTCCAACGCCCTCTTCATTCTCCGGAACCTGGAGACGCTACACGGAAAGCTGAAGTCAGAGGCGGAGGGCTTGTACGCCTCCCTCAACATCGATAACCAGTATCCTCACCTCAAGGGTATCCCCCTTGAGTATCTTCATACCCTTCTCCTTGCTCGAGACCTCAAGATCACGGTTCGTAAAAAGGCAATTGGAAGCTTTTTTGAGTGGGATAGACTTGATCAGGCGATGGGTGGGGCCGATGAAGCCCTAGGTATGTACGCCATTTCACATACTGGTTATTCAGACTTAGACTTTTTCATAGGAACCCAGGCTCACCAACTAACTCGCAAAAACATCTCCCGACGCGCTGCAGCGTTCGAGAACCTCATCCGAAAGTATAACCAACATGTTACTTACCTTGAACAAAAGCACAAGCCGGCGTACGGTATACCAGTACCCAGCAAACTCCCGACGCAGCTCGCAGCTCTCCGTGACATGGAGACCTCCCATTTGTGGGAGGATGTCTCGGTTACGCAGTCGGAGCGTCCACCGGAGTACCTGGTCAACGAGAACTCCCGCCGCGAGATCCGTGCACTGTTGAATTTGGATCGCTGTGCGGAGGAGCGAGCCCGACTTGATGCCGAGTCAAAAAACTTGTGTGCCTGGTATTTCCGCGAACTCCAAGCCCTGACGTTCATGGTCAGGGATGAGAACTGTGAGGCCTTCTTTCTTCGTGTTTCGGCCCACTAACCTAGTTCTGATACCCTCTAGATTGCAAGTATCACACTGCTCTGCGAGCACGACTACATGATCACCACCTTCTCGCCTGCAACTGGGCGAATCCTTTCGTCCCCATAACCACCTTTGAAAGCATGGTTACCTTGGTTGAGCGGTGGCTAGGTAGCCCCCCCTCCCCTTCCAAACCGACTTCACGCACAATCTCGAATGTTCCTGGTCTCGCGCCTCATTCAGCTCAGCATCCGGGTACTCTCCCTTCCCCTTCTACGCCATTTACTCTTCCTTCCCCTTCTACACCGTTTTCCCCACTATCTGCTTTTACACCTCGTTTGCCTCAGCCGCTCGTGTGCTCCCCATCCCCTTCTACGCCGACTTTGTGTTCGGTCTCGTCCTCCCGACCTTATACCCCTGCTCCGGTACCACCTCGTTCACCACCTTCTCATGCGACTTCTCCTACCGTGTTCGAGGAGGATGGCGGCGAAGACGACGAAGACGACGAGTATGAGATCACAGGAATACGATTAGCTCTTGAGGATGTCATGGCTGATTGCGAGCTCAGTGACGATGGCGATGAAGATAGTATGTCCCTTCAGTGGGACCTTCCGGTATGCTTTCTACCCTCAATCTTGTTGTGCTGGATGTTTTACTGATGTGATCATGCAGAACTCCCTCCTCGTTGACGCAAACCTTTGGCCAGGGATCAGAAACCAACACTTTCCGCCCTTTGACCGCACTGCGAGCACCTCACGATCTTTCTACTCGTTAGCAAAGGTGCAATGCGTCTTCCAGGTCGCTCAGTATCAAAGGCTCGATGGTGCTGAACGATGGCTGGACGACGAATGCATCAACGGTTGTGCGGCACTCCTCCAGAAGAACTTTTGCGACCCGAACGTTGACTGCGCCATCTTGTCAGCAACCAAAAGTAAGTATTTCTAACTCTCATATCTAAGCCTCGTTGACCAGCTCGCACCTCGCAGAGTCCTCGAAGGTCACTCCAACTGGTCCGAGCAAGGAGTCGAGCACCCCCAAGGATCGTGCAACCAAAAGTAAGAATTTCTAAATCTCGTGTATCTAAGCTTCGCTGACCAGCTCGCACCTCGCAGAATCCTCGAAGGCCGCTCCAACCGGCCCCTCCGTCAGCGCCCAGTCCCCATCCTCCGAAAGCATATCGACATTCTCCACCCCAAAGAAAGCCGCACCGCTGAAGGCCATTACTGCAGGAGAATTTCACGCCGCTGACTTTCGGCCTCTCAAGACCTCCCCCCGAAAGCGCGGTGCTGAAGGCGTTGGTGAAGCATCTTCGAGCAAGAAGGCAAAAATCAGCCAACCAGGATCCAATGCTGCGACTCCCGCCATCACCAAACCTGCGATGGTGCCACAACCACCTCCTCAGGCCCAGCAGGCTCCTCCTGCTGCTGCTGCCAACCCTACAACAGTGCCGCCGCCCCCTGCTCAGACTCATCAGCCACCTCCCCAGTGGCACGGCCAGCCGACGAACCCAGCCCCTGCTCATCCTGGCCAATTGCCACCCGTCCAACCCTTGGCCTCGGGATCCTACCAGCATGGTCAGACCCCGTCGATGTCGACAGCATTCCAGCAGATGCAGGCGCAGATGCAAGCGCAATACGAGGCAATGCTTAGGTCGTTCTTCCCACAGCATCCGACAGACCCAAAGCCCTGATCGAGCCTGTACTGACCTATTTCAATCAATTCGTATGTCACAGGTCACACCCACTTTTGGGAAACCCCGCCATTAATTTTTTCTCGATTTATGGGATTTTTTGGCGAAAATAATCTCCGTGGGAAAGTCACGTGCCATACGAATTGATCGAAATAGGACAGTACATGCTCTCACCCTTTGCCGTAGGCCCCAGAGCCCCTCCCGTCTTGCTACACACTCTCCGCACACGTCAAAGCCGTCTTCGTTCTTGCTATCTATGCCCCGTTCTTTCACCTATACCCCACATATTGTCGCCCCCGTTCTCCTGAACTGCCTACCTACCCACCTATTCTATAGTTTGCGCTTCCTTCCCCCTCACCATAGCTGCTTGGAGTACTGTTTCTTGCTAGGGAGCATAAAATACAATATATTTTTGTACCGCTATATACATGATTCATTGCGCCGAACGATTCCCCGTCCTGTAGCCTGCTCCATGCTCCCATTCGGGAGGTGCTCCGAAGGTTGAGCCCGCCTCGTTGAGCAGTGAGCGCCAATCCAGAGCCAGATATGGCAGAGGGCTCATCCGCGGAGGTGACCATTTAGGTAGGTTTCTCACGTACAAGAAACCCTACCTAAATGGTCAGCTCAACGTGTCACAAGTGGTGCCTAAGGTGGTTCTGACCACGTGTGAGTCGGTCAGCTGATAGACGCGTCGAACGCGTTCATTTGGATCGATGTCCGTAGGTCTTTTATACTCCGACTTTCTTGTCTTCCTCACTCATGTCCTTCTCCGAACCTCAGTGAAACGTCGAAGAAACAATCCAAGTGCTCCGCTGGGTAACAAGCAGGTCAAATTCACAGGAAAGAGAATGAGCAGCTAAATTCGGCGACGACGGTACCGAATAGGATTTGGGGGGCCGAAGCGCTATCGTTCGAAGGGATTTTTGGGAGCGCTGAGGCCTATGCGAGTCTACAGGCAAGAAACGACGATCCCGTCTATCAGACCAGCGCTGACTTATTCACAGATTAGCCGGGTTTAGGGCAATGAGGTCCCTGGCAGTGCCAGTATTGTCGACGCCAGAAACACGGAATAGTATAAGTTGGTGACATGGACAGGGCGTTAGCAGGATGAATGAACATCGTGGGGAGATGCATGGTTGGTTTCATGACTCGTTAGCTGACCTGGTGTCTGATCTCTACGGATATCCTTCAGGCTACAGCATCGCAGAATCTCACTGGAGTTGCATTGCGGTGGTGAAGATATAGTGCGGGAAACTCTCCTTGACTCGCTTTATTCGGCCACAGCTAGCTCCAGGCCGCGGTCATGGTCCTGAAGCTCCAAGTCCAAGTTCTCCGTCGTTCTTCTCCCCGAAAAGGGTGAATACCGACATTGAACCAGAAGAAAGGAGCTTGCAAGAACTTGCGAGAGTTCTTCACATGACGTTCGTGACAGTCGGTTTGCTCTTCACATACGTTACACGTACACGTACTCCTTAATCTAAAGTTTCTTCTCTTCTCTTCTCTCCGGACCTTTACCTCCTAGTCTATTCCTTATATCTGCAAGGCCAATCTATTGCTCCAGCAGCAGGGTTTTGTCGGGGTCTGCGAGAGTTCTGCTTGACAGTTCACATGGCAAGGCCGACGACTTGTAAGCTAAAACCTAGTTAGATTACCCAAGGGTCAACATTAGGTGCAGTCAAGTCATGTCGAGTTGATATGGCGATAGGAACCTGACTCGTCGGGTGCGGGAGGTCCGCAGATGACTTGACTTGTTCTCACTACTCAGTCCGATCAAGAAATAGCGTCTAAAATCCATCACTTGCTTCCATTCCAACCTCTGATGCTATGAACACAGCACTCTCTCTTTCCCTTAATTCCTCATGGACCCAACCTTGAACCCACTCAACCCAGCGATCGCAACGACCTCCTTCCAACTCATGCACGCCTCACTCGCATACCTCTCCATCGAAACACGTACCCTCGACGCCATCATCACCATTGCTCGTCCTCATTCCATCCTACCCACGGAAATCCTCCTCCTCATCCGCATCCACCTCCTCACCTCCGTCACCACCCATCTCATCCACCAATCTCACTCTGCACTCCACCGCTACCAAAAACGTCTCCTCTGCACAGAATGCAGATCGTACAATGAATACGTGTATGGAGACGACCCTTGGGAATGGGATCCTTGTAGTTGCCTTCCCGGCCTCGTCTCATTCAGGTTCATCGATAGACGACCATGGCTCGAAAACTACCTTTCCCGTAAATCCTTTGGTGTCGTCCGGGAGGGGAAGGGAAGCCTCGTTCGCATCATCCGGTATGGAGGATGGTTGGGCCCTACTCAATGCACCCTATTCTTATACCACGAGCTGTCCTCAACCCAACTGGTTAGTTCTTGGAGAATTTTCTTTCGAGTACCAGGCAAAACATTTGGCTGAGGATAGCGTGCCTCCGAGTTGTGTAAAGCACTGAGCGCAGCCTTCCCCAGTAGCGTCGCAGAGCTTGGTTCTGGGATACGGAGAACAATCAGCAATTATTCGTGCGCAACATGTACCAAATTACCTCGCTGAGGGGTCGTATGGTAATGTTTAATATTAACACCCTGATAAGTACGATTGTGATTCCCTATGTTTGTGGTGCTACGGTCGTTGAGACTTCGTTTGACAGTGTTTGACATGGCGTCGTGGTCTCGAAGATGGGTCTCTGCTCTACGGGTGCCGCTCGTTGCTCATTTGCAAGGGGTCGGGGGACGAACGCAGCTGGATCAGAATGGGAGCCAACAGTCCCTCGTTCCAGGATTCCATCTGCTAGTGCTCAGCGCCACATCCACCCTGGGCACACTCTCACGGAGCGTCGTATATCCATCCTACCCCCGCTACATGTCACTGCATCGAGAACAATAGCGGATCGAGACTGGTAAGGGAACTTGTCGAGAAGTAGCTGAGAGCTCACCTTGAGCCCAGTCCCCTACGTCGTTCGAGTCTCGACTCGAAAAAGAGTCTTAACTCTCTTTCTACTATATCGATATTTTTGGTACACTTGGTGACGTGTCCCTCTGCTTTTCTGTTCGATTGAATTCGTCCTGATGGTGCGATTGTGATCCCGAGACGACTTCAGGAGCAGCCGCAGGCCACCGCTGAACGTGACCGTTTTGGACAAACGATTGGGTACGAAGCTATAGGGAATCAAATTGGTGCCAGGTTTAGCACCGGCGGTCTCGACAATCAGATGTCAGACAGTAGGTTTCTCGTCAAGTTGTCATCACAAAGGGCCCGTTGGATATTTCGCTGGACAGTAATCGAGTCTTTCATGTGAAGAAGTCAGATCTCATGATGTGACAAGTCAAGTGCTTGATTTACAGTGCTGAGCTCACTATCTCTACCCCCACACCCACCCACCACTCACTCTAGAAAGAATTCTCCGTACTACCCTCCCCGACCGCACTCGTACTCGACGAACCCGATGACACGCTCTATAAAATTTTGTCAACGTAGTTGGCTCCGCTCCTAAAGAGTCATCAGCATCTCAGCATCAGTACCATCCTCTCAGTCGGTATTAGCATTCGACGGGACCCACCACTTCTGATGCGTCAACACATCACACCCAATCTCCTTTTCCTTCCTCTATACCAGCTGAACGTAAGCTAACATCCCGTCTTCTTTGTATCGTGCGGCGAGTTCAGCTGTGGGGGGAAGAGGGTATGTTAGTTTCTCCCTGTGCAATCGGAAGAGACCTTCGACACTGACCAGTCGCAGTAACATTACTATGTAACCCAGCCAACGAGATCAACTGGAGGACAAAGCTACGGAGGGGGGGGAGGGTGAGCACCAAATCGCATACGCAAAATGCATGGGCATAACATACCCCTCTTTCCCCAACTCCCAGCAAAAGTTTTTCAAGTCCGTTTCTGAACAGATAGGTGAGCACGATCGTCGATGTAACCGGCTTTGGATCTGGCTTTTACTTACCGCTAAACCCATGCGCAGACCAGTTAAATCTAGGACTCAAATTATACACAGATCGTCTGAAAAAGCCAGACATTAGTTGACGCCTTGGCCAGTCAACCGGGGTACTCACGTTTCGGGATACGTCTCACGGATCTTCCTCGCGAAATACCTCGCTTCTTCGATATCAGGCGTCTTGGTCTCCAACCACACCAGATCGGCGTATGGTGCGAATGTTGTCGCTCTCTTAATCGCAGTAAGTAAGCGTAAGTTGGATGCGGGATTCGTAGAGAGAACTCACACCAAGACCACTGGTTACGTGGTAGTATCCCTCTTGGGTACAAGGCACTATAAGTCGAAACAAAAAGGCAAAGTAAGCAATCGAACCAACGAAAACAAAGGAAAAGAAGAAAAAACAGACGTGCTCTCGTAATCCCAAAACACCGGCGCACCCAGTATATCTTTCGCAATCTCTCTCATATCCGAAATCGACTTTCCCACCGTCGCATCTCTAAACGTCTTGACCGCACCTTCCTTATCCTTAATCGTCGATACCTTTATCGCAGCTTCAGCTATCAAACAGATTCAGCGCCTCCCCCCACTCTCCTCTCTCCTCATACCCAACTCACCTTCACCAAACGTAACCAACCGATGCTCCCCCATCCACTCCCCCCCGATCCTATCAACCTCCTTCCCCTCCGTCCCTGTTACTTCCGCCAACGGCTTCCCCGCTACCGTCGTCGCTTTCACAAATTCATGATCCGCTACATCCACCGCCGACGAGATCAGTTTTCCCGATTCGGCGTCGGTTCGGGCGATGATGAGCATGGTAGATTTAAGGAGGTCGAGTTGAAATCGGGCGGCGACGAGGCGAGAGGTGTGGGTGGAGGTGGGGACAAGAATTTTTCCGGAGAAGTGGCCGCACTGTGAAGGGGGTGAGTGGGAAGTAGAGTTATGGATGGAGAGACGAACGGTACCTTTTTACCACCGTGGAGTTGGTCTTCGAAGTGGATAGTGAATACCCTAGAGAGTCAAAGTTGTATGTTGTATGAGTTGAAAAAAGATTTCTTCTATCTTGAAAGTATTCTCACCGACTCGGGGAAGAGTTTCGTCAACTTCATAACGGCTGATGATCTACCGTGTCTAAATGAACCCCATCAATCCAGGTAGTAGTGATAGCGGTGAAGTAGCGACGCACCCAGTATCAGCGTCAGCAACAATAGGTCTCAGATAATCCACATATACCATCTTCTCTCGTTGCTCCGGAGTAGCCGAAACCCATTCATCGTAATGTCTCTTATCATGCAGTTGTTGCGCACGGAAGATCCGATGAACTTGGTTCGGTACAGTCGTGTACGGGTAGTCCCTACCAGCCAGCATCAACGTCAGCATGCCACACACCACCAAAAGAACAGAGAAAACACACACCCAAAACCCGGCCCAACCTCATTATATATTCCCCGTCGTCAACACACTCGAACACGCCCACCCAGAAACAGATACCACCTCCTGAAATCTCGCCATCTGCGTCATCTGCACCGGGTCGATAGCACCCATCGTCAACACCGATTTGCCATCCCCCGCCGCTTTCGTTATGATTGCATGGAGCTTGTCAGCTAGCAAGTTGGACACGGGAGGCAGAATGGGGAGAGACCCTTGTTTGGAGGCGACGTCAATGTGGTTGGGAGAAATGGCCCATTTCCGAGATTTTTCGGTGAGCTAGATGGCTTCTTCTTCGATGGAAGGGGGTTGGAGGGGAAATGCCAGGGTTGAGGGGGGGGGGGGGAGGAGATCTGTGCCAACTCTTTGCGCTAATAATCGAGATATAAGGTTTTCTTGTCCATTCGAGGACGCCAGGGAAATGAGAGAGTTTTTGGGGCCGATATCTGCTGCACAGAGGTCTTCAGTACTGATAGCTCGATAAAGGAGCAGTTGACTCACTACAAGTCCACATGAACGCACTTCGCAGGTGTCGTAGGAGGTTGAAAAGCCTCGAGCTCGTTCCACATGCTTGATAGAGTGATTCAGCAAGAGTGAGGGTGGTGGTGGTGGTAAGAAAGAAAACAAGCCAGGGTGGTGCCGAAAACATAACGGCGTGATCACGATTCGCGACGCGTCTTCTACTTTCCAGTGGTTCCAGCGCTTACACGGCTTTCCTCTTTACTTCCACCATCCTTGCCCGAGTCATTCGTCAAATCCCTCTCACATCTGAAAAGCCGCAAACGCTCTGTCGATGCTCTTATTATGCTGCGAAGAATCACTTCGTTGGTGAAGCCTATCATGAAGAAACACGGTTGGATCGTTCAGCAGAATTCTTTCTGGGCCAGCGTAACCTATTCGGTGACTCAAGATCGGCAGCTGTCGGCCAATGTCATAGCTGTATATTGATACTGAAATCAGTCTTGGTGAGCTCTTTACTCTCTTCAAAAGATTTGTTCACTCAAAGTCAAAAAAGATGTGAATGGCGAAGAGAAGATCTTACTCTGGCTACGGCCTCCCTACAATGTAGATGCCTTTTTAGAAGAGGAGGAAGCACTCCAAACCATGTTACATGGAGTGCGTCTACATGCTTCTCCTGTCGGGATTGCAGCGGATGACTTGACTTGTGTCTTCAACAACTCAGTCCGATCAAGAAACAGTGTCTAAAATCCATCAACATTACTTGCTTCCATTCCAAACTCTGATGCTATAAACACCGCTCTCTCCCATGGACTCGACCAACCCATCGATCGCAACGATCTCCACCCAACTCATGCACGCCTCACTCGCCTACCTCTCCCTCGAAACACGCACTCTCGACGCCATCATCACCATCGCTCATCCTCCTCCTATCCTACCCACGGAAATCCTCCTCCTCATCCACCAATCTCGCACTCCACCGCTACTTCCGCTGCCTCCTCTGTACGGAATGTAGATCGTACAACGAATACATCTACGGTGACGACCCTTGGGTGTGGGATCCTTGTGGTTGCCTCCCCCCCACAAAGCTCACCGATAGACGACAGTGGCTCGAAAACTACCTTTCCAGGAGATCCTTGCGTTTCGTCTCGCGTGAGGGGGCTCCTCGTTCGCATCGTCCGATATGGACGTTGGTTGGGGATGTTCTGAATGGGTTTCAGTGTACCAGCGTTCACTGGAGTCAGTTGGTTTCATTACTCGCTGTGTCGGGCGTTGAGGGGAATGGGAATGACGCGGACACGGACGTCTTGATTGTACCTGACTCTGGCGTTCTTCTAGGCAAACTTAGACTCAGACGTCGAGCGAGGTACCTCGGCGCCTGTGTCTTCCCCTCTGATGAGAAGGAGAAGATCACCATCCGGCGTTTGCATCCCCGTTTCTTTGTTCCGAATCCCCGTTCTGTGTAGCGTTATCATCTCTATACTGCTCTACTTCGTCACGTTCCTTCCGAAAGTTGTTTGTTGGTATCGTAAACCTGGTGCTTCCAAGTGTGTTCTACTTTGAGTAACGTGCGCATTTTCTTCATGACATGGACGTTCTTTCTTCTGTTTTGACATCAGAACCCTCTAGTTTTCATTCCCTCGAGTCCGATATGAATGTTGTACCAATGTAGTTGTAAACGTAGTGACGGCGCGTCTGGGAGCTTATCCCCTTAATATCAGCTAATGTTGGGCCTCAGACTCATATATAGGCCGTTGCTCGCAACGAGGAAGCTTCGTGGGAATTGCCGAGAGTATATGTCCTGTGGTCTGGGGGTCGTGGACGTTCTTCATGGGTTTCCAATGTACCAGCCTGAGCGTTCACTGAAGTCATGATCAACTGGTTTCATTGCTCATGGGCGTTGAAGGGAATGGGAATGGGAATGACTGAGGTCCTTGGCAATGCTAGTGTTGTCCATGCCAAAAACACGGAATAGCGTAGGTTGGAAACATTGGATAGGGCGTTGGCGTGGGGAGATGCATGCTTTGTTTCACGGTTCACCTATCAGAATCGCAGCTGCGAGAATGTTTTTTTTCGGCGACCATTCTATATCTCCTCAATTACTACTGGGACTCGGCCTACTCTGCTCGGTGCAGTACCTTGGTTCACCAACATAAACACCATACCTCTACTCGATCCCGGTCGATACATCCATCCATCTGATATGTGTATTCTGAACACATATTTCTACCGTATGCCAACTCAAGACAACCTGGAGCTTAGAGAGTCTCGACTCGGAACGAAAATCCGTGACTCCGAATTATCCGGGACGTTGCTCGCCGGCTCCGAATGTTGGTTTTCGACGACCATGTCGTGCTGCAATTCGTCTCTTTACGCAACAACCTCCCACAATCTCACTCAAAGTTAAAGCCAACGAATTAAATCAATCAAGCCAGGTTCGAATCACACTGGATTGATTCGATGATCAATTCGAGGTGTTCAACGTCGATTCTACGCTAACATTGATCCACGCCTCGCGAGGCTACAAGGTCGACAAACAGGACTGAGGATTTAACAATTGAAGTTTACGACCTCTAAACTGAACTTGTGTATGTTACTTGGGACTCGGAGCTCCGACGACACTCTTAAAGCGCTTGTCAACGAACCAAGCTCAAATTTTGAAACACTAGAATTCTGGTTCTGGACCGTTCCTATCTCCTTCATCCGCTAGCTCAAGCTTCCCAATCTCACGAAGACATGACAAGGAGTACCAAAGGAACATACAGCGACCCGTCTGGCGACGTGATGAGCTGACTTGAGTCTCCGGGAAACCGCCATAACCAGTGACGCACATTATGTTCGCGAACGGTCCAAAGTATCTCTGGATGAGAAGGAGAACAAAGCTGGCTAAATAGGACTGGGAGACATCAAGGTAAGAGGATCCGAGTCGTGGAGGGAGGAATGACTCGTCACTCACACCATTCACATTGTCACCAGAACTTTCTGTGGGCGAAACTCATCGACGCGATCTCGGTATTGCAACGGTGATCCAAATCTGGAGCATCAAATGCGTAGGGTAATCCCCCGCCATCGATCGATTGGATGTGAATGCTGCGCAACGTAGATGGGCTGAGCGATACTGCGTGTACAGTAGTACGGGGTGCAATTTCAGAGGTGAGTTGTCCTCGTTTTTCGCTAGAATGAAGTTATTTATGATGTGGATCTGACAGGAGTGGGAATACCTGGGCGTGGTATTCGTGCGGTTGACTTCTCTGGCTGTGTGCGGTGGGATGGTTCATGAATGTTCTATGTTTCCGCTCAGTTGACCCTAATACACACTTCACGATAGTATGAATGGAGCGTTGGTGCCGTTCCTTTGCACGTTCGAAGTTGACAATGGGCTGACCACGAGATCGCCACTGCTCTGAAAATGTTATGATCATTTCCACGATGGTACAAGCGCTCATGGGAGATACGGAGGAGATACAACAGGATACGACCCGTGCAGAGCATGAGGTAGCTGTGAGGCTGGACTCATATAACATGTGGGGTGTTCGTCACTCTCCATCGTTCCTTCCCCCACTTCATACCTTCTGTCGTACCGACTTTCTTCCCGTTTCTTCCCCCACCTTGAAGACATGGCGACTAACTTCTCCAACGTCCAAAACCCGACTGTCGGAGACTATGCTAGCTTCCTGAGCATAGCTGGAAATGCGAACATTCACAACAATCACAATCACAATTATTTGCAGAGGG
>JANHQD010002400.1:9849-65157 GCA_024721195.1 Marasmius sp. AFHP31
TGGTTTATGATTACTTCAAACAACATCGGGTTCACTGCTTAAGCGCTCACCGGTCGCCCAAAGGCTTAAAGCGCGTACCGATAATCTGATAATCCAGAGTAAGGGTCCATTTTCCATTGGGGCTCCTGGGTGGCCTCAGCTTCTGCCCACTTCAAATCGACTGAGATACCATGCGTCGCCCGTAAGGAACTCAAGCTCTCTAAAAGACTCGGGGAAGTCATGGCATGCACCTGCTGCACTGCCAAGTCTCCCATATCCGCTCCGAACTGTTTCATCCTTGATAATCGACTCTCGTCCTGGACGAACTTGAGAATTGACGTTACGTCTTCGGGTCTACACCGCCCACAATCCAAAACCTCCAACTGGGGACACGAGTCTAGTTCGTTAAGCGATGAAAGTAGCTTGGGTACCCAGTCAGTAGGTGGTACCATGACTGGTTCCGAGGGCGGTTGAGCGGGTCCATATGAGCCCATGCCCCCCGCGTACCAACGGGGAGACTGCTCGGGCTGGAGTTTGAGCGTGACTAAGAGCGGGGCTGCCTGCAGACATCGCGAGAGGGCATCTGCCCCAACGATATGGTAGCCAATGATCTGGAGATGAGTGAGATGAGGTGCCCCTTCGATGAGTATATGGAATGGTAAGTCGGTGTCTGCTGATGGCCCTCCCCAGTGACGAGTTCCCAATTGTAAGGTGAGGCGAGATAGTTGAGGGGTAATGATACTGGAATAAATGTCTTTCACATGGGGTAGGAAAGGGAAAGGGCCAGTGGGAGCGGAGGGAGGGTGATAGGGGGACTCAGAATTGGGGTAATCACCGATCTGTCCGATGAGAATCAGATGTAATTCCCGTAGAGTACTCCAAATTATGGGGTCGATGAGAGATCCCCCGGCGTACAGATTAGAGCGAAATCTGAGAACGACTAAAGAACGGCACGTTTGGGCAATTCTTTGCAATACGGTGATAGAAGACGGCGCTGAGTCAAAGGTCAGAGGCTGGAAGTGAAAACTAAGCTCGGTTAGCCTAGCCCAGTCAAGGGGAATGCGGAGAGACGACATCGATCCTTGATTGAGGTGGAGGGAACGGAGCGAAGATAGCTTTCCAAGGACATTTGACATAGGGGTAAGACGCGGCTCGGGTACGACGGTGTGAGTTGGAGGCATTCCGTGGAAGTAGACATTGAAGTCTGTAAATAGGTTGATATTCCCGGTGTGCACCGTCTCTAAGAGAGGAACATCGTCTGCAGCCAGGCGCTCCAGCGCTCGTTGATGAAATGGTAGCACACTCTGACTGAGCGAAAGACTCTTCCAGCGGCACGAGTACTCCACCAGAAGGTCCATCAGCTTCAAAGAGATGGCAGATACGTCGTTGCCCTCTCCAGGCGAGATCGGCGGCAACATACTATCGCCCATGTCAATGGAAAGGGTTAGTGGCCGCAACCCAGATCTGTCCAGCCAGAGTTGAATCCCCTGGAGGGTCGCTTCCTGGCGCTCACAGTACGAGTGTTCATATTTGGTGTATGGAGGTGAATCTGAGACGGAAATATGGATGGAACTCCAAAGCCTCGGTGTATTGAGTGCGATTTCCCTCCAGGCCCGACAAACAGCAGTGAGTAGCAGGGGTGCCTCCGTGACCGTGCACACGGCAACGTTCATCATGTTCACGGGCAAGCAGTGAGCAAATATTTCGCCCCAGATGTCTGCAGGAAATCTCCGGAAGGGTGCTGCAAGCGCAAAATGACCATCAACAAATTGTTGAAGTTCATCTCGTTCTGCCTGAAGGCCGGCGATCTCGTTATCAAGCTTCCTGATCCTTTCCTGTGGCTCAACAACCAGGTCCCGTATTTCGTTGAGCTCTTTTGTTGAAGGGACATGATTTGTGTAGAGAACGCCGGCGAAATGAGATTCAGGAAGCATGATGGGCGCTGTGCATTGACGGTCCACAGTGAGCTTCATGCAAGGAAATAGGGCACCTTTCACTCACCTTGACTAGTTTTCTTCCCCTAAACACAATCAGTTCTCCAGTCTTGAACGAACTCGAATGCTGTAGCACTTGCTCAGCTGTTGACTCATGCGTGGAAAGCAGTACAAAGCTGAAAATAGCATTCGTGATCCCGGAAGCGAGATTTAATCACCCAATGTTGACGCACTATTTCCCAGCGTGCATATCACATTAGATGAGAGGTTTTGAAGCCTCGTTGGTGCCAATAAATTGGTTAGACGTGGTCATAGTGGTGTGGTATGGAGAAGAATGAAAGTTATCCTGCAAGACAAGCTGCTCCCGGCTACGGCGACGTCATCAGACCGGTCGTCGCCGGTTGATCCACAGGAACCAGAAATCTACGACTACAGCATATACTTGCAGCCGTGAGTACTTTACTATTAGACCAACTCTTAAGGGTACGGTACAAAGTCGTACGTGTAATTCGGCAGCCCAAAGTGAGGATCGCGGTTCCAGTCATGTTCTGATGGGGGGTCAATTTCTTGCGACTTCAACTTGACTGAAATGCCATGAACCGCTCGCAATGTCTCTATCAAACTCACGCTGGAAGCCACCGCAAGTGCCTGCTCCCCCCACACTTCTCCTATGTCTGCTTTGACTTCTTTCAGCGTCGAAATTCTATCCTCGAATTGGACAAAATCGAGGATTGAACTGAGATTATCGGATTCCCCGCACCTCCCAATATCGAGGATCTGGAGCTGAGGGCATGGGCTAAGGGCCTTCAGCGATAGAAGGAACCTTGGTACCCAGTCAGGGGTTGGAGAAATCACATCATCCACCTGTGGACCGGTGGCTCCGCGTCTTCTGCGCTGGATTGGAGAGTATTCGGGGTGCAAGATAAGGGTAGTCAACGATGTGGAAGTTTGTAAACATCTCGCGAGGGCTTCTGGCTTCAGGATGTGATATCCACCAACCCGAAGGTTCGTGAGACGGGGGGAACCTTCAATCAGCGTGTAGAATGGCAAAGCATCATCCAATATTAAATCTTCCCAACGGCGGTGGCCCAGCTGTATGAATAAGCGGAGCAGTTGGGGGGCGATGATGCTGCCGTAGATGTCCTTCAGGAAGGGAAGAAAGAAGTAGGGACCGGTGGTGTAAGGCTCGCCGTCGGGACCCGTGTAATTACAAAATAGACCATTGAGCGAGATGTTCAATTCTCGGAGACTGGTCCATTTTATGGGATTAGTGAGAGAGTCTCCTGTCTCACCGACGGATTCGGGTGGCAGGTACGCGCGAACTGTGAGGACAGTCAGCGCACAACATATCCGAGCGAGTGTTTGCAATAGAATACGGGGGGAAGTTGAGGGACTGTCGATATCCATGGGTTGAAAATTGAAGTTAAGTTCGGTCAAACGGGACTAGCTGAAAGAGATTCCAAGAGTTGGAGTTGATCCTGGTTGTAAATGGAGGGAGCGGAGTGAGGAAACTCTAGACATGAAATTTGCCATGGGTGTGGGGCTGGGATTGCCTGCTACTTGCGGCGGGTTATGATGCCAGAAGCCTGGGAGGACGTTCAGATCGCTGAAGAGGTTGAAATCCCCAGTGTAGATCGTCTCTAGGAGTGGAACATCGTCTGCCGTTAACTGGTCGAATGCTCGCTGGTACCAAAACCTCACACCACGGTCAAGCGAGAGAGTTTTCCAGCGACGAGAGTACTCCACTAAAAGGTCCATCAATCTGAGCAGGTGCGTGGACACATTCTCAGACGGCTGCTGAAAAGGGTTTGGTGACGCCTGTGATGCGTTGTCCGCGATGTAGATGGAAATGGTCAATGGCAGCGAACCGGACCTGTCCAACCACAGCTTGATACCCTGGAGCACCTGAGCTCGTAGTGATTCACGGAAGGATTCATTCTGCAAGGGCGCGGGTGGATCTATACCATGAATGTGAACCGAATTCCAAAGTCTCGGAGTATTTAGTGCGACCTCCCTCCACGTTCGACAAATAGTGGTGAGCAGCAACGGAGCTTCCTTCACGGTGCGGATGGCGACATTGAGTTGGTTCCTGGGCAGGCAATGAGCAAATATCTCCCCCCAAATGTCTGCAGGAAGTCGTCGAAAGGGGGCTGTGAGTGCACGATGGCTGTCCACATATTGTTGAAGTTCATCTCTTTGGGCCTGGAGGCGTTTCATCTCCTCATCTAGTTTCCTGATCTTTTCTTGTGGTTCGAGTACGAGCTCATCTAGCTCTTTGAACTCTTTCGATGAGGGAACGTAGTTCGTATGGAGGACGTTTGTGAAATGGGATTCTGGGATCATGATATGATTTTCCTGGAATTCTCTGAAATTGTTCATTAGTGTCATTCTTGGGGATAGAAACTCCTGACTCACCGACTAGTATGTTCTGTCTACGGAAAGTCTTTGTCTGAAAGCCTTCTAAATGCTGTATGGCTTGCGATGAGTTGTGTATGCGTGGGAGTCCATGCGATCGGAGTCGAATCACGACGGGCCGGGCTCAAGCGCTCACCAGCGCTCAGAGTCACAGCTTCCTCTTCATTTTCAACAACCACCCCTGACCTGCGAAATACCAAAACTTCATTATTTCTCCCTCGTAACCACGATATACGATGATATCTCTCGAAGATATTGCAACGAATCCAGGAAGCGAACGCGAACCGCTCGTTGCCACCTTCGATTTGGTCAACGAGGATAACAGAACAGAGGACGGATGGGTACGTTCCCCCTTGACTAATATCCTTGCCTTAGTGAACTGATAGAGTTCCAGTCTATACACATGTTTGAATGGTTACACGGTCTAGAGCGCGACGGGTGTCCATTAGATACCGGACTCAACGCCTTGAAAGGTACTTGTTCTCTCACAGCCCTGTTCGCACCTTCGTGTACTGACTCGTTAATTTCCAGTATCGGGCGAAATGAAGGATTGTCTGGAATCAGATCCAGAATACTACTTGATCTTTCCTTTGAAAGACGTGATGGAGAGGGCAACAGAAATGCTTGCAGCGAATACACGAATTCGGAATGCCAGCCAGCGCTGTCGGTTTGAGGCACGTACGTTCAATCTATGAGCTCCTTGTCTTTGAACTGATGGATATTCAGGACTTTGGAGCGGGGCCTTGGGAGTACGTTCTCGCGCCATCTAAGCGAACTCAAGAGAAGGACGCGCCTCAGCTGTACCACCGAACAACGACCGGAATAGTTCCTATCACCTTCAATATGGACGACTTCGACTCTCTTCCCCGATTCATCTCCTCAGCTCATCCCCTCATTGTCATGCTTTCCCTCATGATCAGAATTCCTGATCCTAGCCACTACTCCTCCGCCATCGGGGAGCAGTTATTCACGCCATTCTGCCGATATCAGATGACTTGGCCCATGCTGATGGGTGACCCATTCCTCCCTTCCTCTCCTAAACGAACTCACTCCGAGATATCTGAGGACGAAGACTCGGAGGCTCCCTGCAATTGCAGCCATTGTCGGCAAACGCCAGATCTGGACCCAGACTGTGTGTCGGCGAGCGATGGGTACTCCCTCGAGTCCGTCATCGACGATACCGATGCACCGCCGTACATCCCTCCGGGAGTCCAATCTTGGGCTGAAGGTCTAGAGCCCTCTCATGACGGCGGGTCCGACAGTGACGACGACCTCCTTCTGAGCTACGCTCGCGAACCGACGAAGACGCCGTCCGAGGTCATGGGAGGATTGAAGGAAGAGGATGTTCATCGCGAGCGTTTAGCAAATCAGGTTCTCGTGGATTGGTGTACTGCGAGGAGAAAGAGAGCCAGGCGCTCGCTGTAGCGTCCTCAGCTTCGTTATCTGTTCTTTTCTTCATTCTCTTTGGACTGTCTGATGTTTTCTTGCCGAACTGGTCGCTTTCGTTGTGCTTCGCTTTATAAGCTACCCTGTAGCCGTATATCCACGATTCCCCAACCACTCTGTACTTATACCCCACGCTTGCATAGGATTTCGTATCTCATCGTTTATTTGCCGACATGTATCGTGTATGTTCAAATCTTTCCCCCGTCCTAAGTCTTGACCTTGGGACCACTGACTTCCCTCCATGCCCAAACGCTCGTTTCGGTATCTTAGCTGCCCAAAGTGTTGCTTCAATGATTCTTGCTATCTCGTATCTTTTGACAGCCTCCGGC
The DNA here is from genome assembly GCA_024721195.1 of Marasmius sp. AFHP31. Lineage (NCBI taxonomy): Eukaryota > Fungi > Basidiomycota > Agaricomycetes > Agaricales > Marasmiaceae > Marasmius > Marasmius sp. AFHP31. The sequence continues at coordinate 15,953 of JANHQD010002400.1, forward strand.
GCACGCGAAGACCCTGAAGCTGAAGACCAATTGCAACTTTGCAGGAGATAAGTGAGCAATAAGCTCATGGACCGGAACGAAAGGAACCGGAATTCCGGCGGCACCGTACAATCCTGCCTGCCGGTGATATATTCGCGTCATGGCCCTCATCAACCCTTTGTCCTCTACTCCCACCATGTCAGGAAAAGTGCCGGATCCAGAGAAACAGGCCTCCTTTAGGCCTGTCTCTCAGCCAGCTCGAAACCAGACATCCCGAACCAAACGAATTGTTGCTCTCATCTGTTTGTCTACTGCTCTGTACGGGTTGTACGGCCTCAGAAATCTCTGGAGCGAGGTAAAGGCCCCTCGAGAAGTGTATCATAGACCACCTCCTTTAGGAGAGAAGGAGAAAGAGGCTCTTTTCCTGTGCGTGATATACTATATTCCTTTCTGTTCATCTCATTCTCATTCTCTTGTCTTCCTAGCTCGATTCCAAACGGTGAAAGTGCGCGTTCAGCAGCAAAGACCTTCGGCAGTCGTCCCCATGTTGCAGGGTCTCGTCAAGACTACGTAGACGCGAAGAAGATGCTAGAGATTTTCCAAGACGAACTTGGTATCAAGCCCCCGCGAAAATCACCTATCTTCGACGCTGGAACACCCAAGTCTCGTGCGTCAACTATCATACTCACCGAACCGCTGCGCCCACAACATCCTACCGCATGGATCGATGTTTACTATCCGGAACTTGATACCCCCGCTGGAAGGAGCGTGGATATCTTGGACAAGAAGGGAAAATCGGTCTGGAAAGCGGATTTGGATGAGGACGGTGATCCTTTGGATAAAGATGCGCACGACTTCAAGGACTTTGTTCCCGCATGGCATGGCTACAGCAGTAATGGAGAAGCAGAGGGTCAGGTGCGATTGACTTTGAATGGCTTCGCCAGCTTTCAAATCATATTCACATATTCTATCAGATTATTTACGCGAACTACGGAACGAAAGAGGCAAGTTTTCGCACCGTGATGATGCAATACCATTCAGTTATTCATACGGGTCTAGGATTACGATGAACTCGTCGAGGCTGGTGCCAACTTTACAGGCAAGATCGTGTTGACGCGTTACGGGAAGATCTTCCGCGGTCTTATGGTGCGTTGCTGAATCATTCTGCAACTCAGATATTGGCCCTTACACCTTTTCTCTACAGATCAAAGGTGCTGAGGAACTGGGAGCTGCAGGTGTCCTCATCTACTCCGACCCACGCGATGATGGTTATGTTACGGTGGAAAATGGCTATACACCATACCCTCAAGGCCCAGCTCGCAACCCCACCTCGATTCAAAGAGGGAGCGTGATGTATCTCTCGAAGCACCCTGGTGACCCGACGACGCCTGGATATCCTGCTTATGAAGGTGCTGAACGACAGACGCCGGTGAACCTAGCCAGGATTCCTAGTCTTCCTCTCTCATGGCGAAATGCTCAGCGTCTATTGGAGGAGATTGAGGAGATATATATTCCTCATGAGCCTGCGGTCAATGGTCGGAGAAAGTTGAGTGGAAAGCACAGTGCGTCGAAGATCCGACTGGTCAATCATGGTAAGTGAAGATTCGAAATGTTTCGTCTAGGTTTTTGACCTCGAAGCTGTCACGACCTACAGTTGATTACAACGTTACACCCATATGGAACACGATGGCGGCCATTCCTGGTCATATCAAGGATGAAGTGGTGATTGTGGGTTGTCATCGCGATGGTGAGTAGGCCTGAGAAACGGACGTGAACACTCTGATTGACATGCATGATTATAGCCTGGGTACTAGGTGCCGCCGATCCTATCAGTGGAACCGCATCTCTTCACGAGATCGTTCGCGGGCTCGGTGAACTACTCAGGCAGGGCTGGAAACCTCTTCGAACTATTCTGATTGCGAGTTGGGATGCTGAAGAGGTATGTTTTCCTATCCGTGCTCTGAAAACCTCGTGATTGACGCGTTCCCTGCAGCACGGTCTCGTTGGAAGCACCGAATACGGAGAGGACTTCGCTGAATGGATCGGAAAACACGCGGTCGCATACGTCAATGTCGACGTATCTTCCGCTGGTTCTCAGTGGAACGTTCTAGGTTCTCCCTCCCTCGCTCACCTTATCAAACGAACTGCTTTGGATGTTCCCCACCCAACTGCTCGTGACAAGACGCTCTGGGACGCTCGAGGCGATCAAGGTCCCTTCTCTGGGTTCAACGGGAGCGCTAGAGTCGATTTGGAACTCATTCACGATTTCGAGACTACAAGGGCCGAGAGTCGTGTTTCGTCGACGGGTGTAGGTGCGTTGGGTAGTGGAAGTGACTATACAGTCTTCTTGCAGAGGCTTGGGGTAAGTCTGTCTTCCCCGTTTGTCGAAACCAAGCCCCCCCCCCCCCTAACAGGAGGTACTTTTGGATAGGTTGCCAGTACCGATCAAGGTTTCGGGCAGACACCCACCGACGCTCCTTATCACTATCACTCGATCTATGATTCGATTCGGTGGCAAGATGAGTACGCTGACCCTGGTTATAAGAAACATGTGAGTGAAGTCGGGGTCTTTCCCCCTGCTTTCTCATCGACTCAACATCTACAGGTTGCCGTTGCACAACACCTGGGTCTCATGGTCCTCCGTCTCACTGATACCGTTATCGTTCCCCTCAACACGACCCAATATGCCTTCGAGCTGAGCGAATACGTTGACAAGTGAACACGATAACCCTTCTACATCCGACCTCTCACTTACCTCTTCCACAGGGTCGAGCAAGTTGTTCCAGAGGACGTAGACGTCGCTCTCGATCTGGTTGCCTTGCGGTCTTCCATCGAATCTCTACAAGCCGCTAGTCTGGAGTTGGACGTCGAGAAGGTCGCTGCAGAGAAGAACTTCTATGAAGCTCTCAAGAGACTCCCTAAATTCCCCCATCCTCGCTCGCATCATCGCTGCCGTGGTGGCTTCATAAGACAAGCAGCAGACTGGTACCATGCTGTCTTTGGCTCGCCCGAGCGACCTTACGATCATATTCGAGATTGGATGGACTTCTTCTCTGAGAATTTGGAAGACGAGGACGCGCTCTCTCGGTTACCGTTCCCCAAGAACCCGTGGCGAGAGTTTTTCAAGGCTGTGAAGAGGTTGGTCAAGGCGAACGGGAAAGTTATCGCTTTCGAGCGGGGATTCCTCGATGAGGGTGGTATCAAGGATAGGGAGTGGTATCGTCATTTGGGTGTCGCGCCTGGAAAATGGCTTGGTAAGTCTCAGTCTCGGGGTTGAAACGTGTTTGCTGATGACCGTTCTTGGGATAGGGTATGGTGCCACTACTTTGCCGGCTCTGACCGAAGCAATCGTGATTGATAAGGACGCGACTGCGGCGAAGTTCGAGGTTTCCCGTTTGGTCAAGTTGTTTGAGGCTTTGACGGAGCAGACTAAGCCTTGATTTAACTAGAATATGTATATACGCATCCATGTAAACGATCTAACGAACAACTCAGTTTGAATGTAACTCTGACCTGACGGGTACTCAGAACTCAAGCACAAGTTCTCCCTTGGGATGCAACGACGGGACATTGGGAACATCCGTCAAATGGCTCAGTCTTCGAGATTAGGGTACAAGGGCGATAAGATTATGCAAATCCAACCAGTACAACATACTGAGCGAACAGAAATATATAGGGCAGCATTCTGGATACGATCACTACCAGTTTCACTGCTTACCAGTCGCTCTCCGAATCGGAACTTTTCCCAGCGGGTGTGCTAAGTTCAGAGTAAGGATTTATATCAGGCTTCGAATGGGGCTCGACTTCTTCCCACTTCCAATCGACTGAGATACCATACGTCGCCTGTAAGGATCTCAGCTCTCCAAAAGTTTTGGAGAAGTCATAGTACGAACCCGCAAACCCCCCATATCTACTATAACCTGTTTCATCTTCGACAATCTACTCTCGACCCGGACGAACTCGAGAATCGACTTGATATCTTTGTTCTGCACCGCCCACAGTCCAATACCTCCAACTGGGACACGAGCCCAGCTCGTTGAGTGATGAAAGCAGCTTGGGCACCCAGTCGGTAGGTGGCACCATGACTGGCTCCGAGGGTAGGTGAGCGGGTCTATATGAGCCCATGCCGCTCCCGAACCAGCGGGGAGACCGCTCTCTGTCCCGGTACGGTCGACCGATGGGCCCAACATATCCCATTGGACTCCACGCGTCCCAGTAGTCAGGCCGCTTGAGCTCGGGCTCGAGTTTGAGTGTGGTCAAGGACGGAGCTGCCTTCAGACATCGCGAGAGAGCCCCTGCCCCAAGTATATGGTAGCCGATGATCTGGAGATGAGTGAGATGAGGTGCTCCTTTGATCAGCGTATGGAATGGTGGGTCGTTGTCTGCTAGTACTACTGGTCCTCCCCGCTGAAATTCAATGAATTGTAAGGTCGGGCGAAGTAGTTGAGGGGTAATGAAGCTGGAATAGATGTCTTTCACGTGGGGAAGAAAAGGGCAAGAAAGAGATCCGGGTCATGATTGGAGTAATCACCGAACGGTCCGTCAAAAGTCAACCGTAACTCTCGTAGAGTGTTCCAAAGTATGGGGTCAATGAGGGATCCCTCAGGCGATAGACGAGAACGAAAGGTGAAATTGACCAAGGAACGACGTGTCTGTGAGATTCTCTGCAGTACGGCGATGGGAGACAGTGTTGAGTCGAAGGTCGGGGACTGGATGTTGAAACTAAGCTCGGTTAGCCGAGGGGAATGTGTAGAGATGACATTGATTCCTGTCGTAGATGGAGGGAACGGAGTGAAGGTAACTTGCAAAGGAAATCAAATATAGGGACAGAACTCGATTCGGGTACCTGCGGTAGGGCATTGAGGGAAGGAATCCCGTGAAAGAGGTTATGAGGGTCCACGAAGAGGCTAACATCCCCGATATGGACTGTCTCCAAGAGAGGAACATCGTCTGCAGCCAGGTGCTCCAGGGCTTGTTGATAGGATGGTTTGGCGCCGGAGCCGGGCGAAAGACTACCAGCGGCGCGAGTATCCCACCAGAAGATGCATCAACTTCAAACATATGGTAGATTCATCGTTAACTTCTCCAGGCGACATCGTTGGTGACGTGTCATCGGCCATGCGGATGGAAAGGGTCAGCGGTCGCGATCCAGACCTGTCCAACCAAAGTTTTATTCCCTGAAGAGTCGCTTCCTGAACCTCGGAGCAAAAAGGGTCGCTTGCCATGTATGGAGGTGGATTCGAGACAGAAAGATAGGCGGAACTCCACAGCCTTGGGGTGCTGAGTGCAATTTCCCTCCATGCTCGATAAACGATAGTGAGAAGCAGGGGTGCCTCCCTCACTGTGCACATGGCGAGGCCCTGATTGTTCGTGGATAGACAATGAACAAATACCTCTCCCCAAATGTCTGTAGGAAATCTTCGGAAGGGTGACGTGAGGGCGACATGATTATCAACGAATCGTTGGAGTTTATCTCGTTCTACCTGAAGGCGGTTAATCTCTTCATTGAGCTTTCTAATCCTTTCTTGCTGTGGTTCAATGACCAGGTGCCGTAGCTCGTCGAGCTCTTTTGTCGAGGGGACGTAATTTGTGTGGAGAACGTGGGCGAAATGAGATTCAGGAAGCATGATGGGTGCTGTGGTCTATATTGTCGTTAAGTTTCATGAAGGAAGATAGGATACGTTGACTCACCTTGGCCAGTCCTTTCGATTAGGTACGATCCTTTCTATAGTCTTAGTCCGACTCAAATGCTGTAGCACTTGCTCAGTGCTGAGCGCTCACTGCTGTTGGCTCGCGCGTGGAAAGTGGTAAGTAATACAAATTCTGATAAAAAGACTACAGTAATCCCGAAACCGAGATTGGATCTCCCAACGATGTCCACCATTTCCGACTGTACATCACAGAATATGAAAGCCTTGTCGATTGCAATGAGTTGGTTTGACGTGGTGGTAAAGAAGACAAGGAGTTGCTGCCGGCTCCGGCGAGGCCGGTTGTTGGCTGATCCGTGGAGTAAGAAAACGACAGTTTCCTCAGGCATCAGTCTGTACGGTAATAAAGCTTGTGCGTATACTATGGAGAAACATTCAAGGGTACGGTACAAAGTCATACGTGCGATCCGGCAGCCCAACGCGAGGATCACGGCTCCAGTGATATTGTAACTGAGGATCGGCTTCTTTCCACTTGAAATCGACTAAAATTCCATGTGTCGATCGCAAGCTCTCTACCAAATTCTCATTGGATGTCAACGCACGAGTCTCCTCTCCCCATAGTTCTCCCATGTCCCCCTTGATACGCTTCAGGCTCGTGATCCTACTCTCAAGTTGGACAAACTCGAGGATAGAACTGAAATTATTGTATTCCCCGCACCTCCCGACATCGAGTGACTCGAGCTGAGGGCACAAGTCAAGGCTACTCAATGATGAGAGCAGCCTTGGTACCCAGTCGGGGGATGGAGAGATCACTTCTTCACCCGTTTGATAGCCCGTAGCGCCGACAGGTCTCCGGACTGTCGGTTCAGGCTGCAGCACCAGAGATTTCAACGAGGAAGAGGATTGCAAACATCCCGCGAGGGCTTCTGGCTTCAAGATGTGGTATCCACAAATCCGAACACTCGTGAGATGGGGGGAGCCTTTGACTAGCGTATGGAACGGGAGGGTATCATCCGATGTCGGCGCTTGGTCTCCCAAACGATGGTGACCTAGTTGGACAGATAAACGAAGCAGTTGGGGGGCAATGATGCTGCCGTAGATGTTCTTCAGATAGGGAGGAAACGACCAGAGACCGATAGTATGAGGGTCGTCTTCTGGAATTGCGTAATCACAGAACAATTCGAAACCATTGAGTGAGATATTCAATTCTCGGAGGCTGGTCCATTCTACGGGATCATTGGGAGAACCTCCTACGCCATGGCGCAGGTCCGCGCGAAAGGTGAGGACAGTCAGAGAGCGACAAGTCTGAGCAATTGTTTGCAACGGAACACAGGGAGAGGATGAGGGATCGCTGGTGTCCAAGGGTTGGTAATCGAAACTAAGTTCGGTCAAATGACACCAACCGAGGGGAATTCGAAGGGTTGAAATTGATCCTTGTTGTAAATGGAGGGAGCGAAGTAAGGGTCCCTTTGATATGAGTTTTGCCATGGGCGTAGGGCTCGGAATGGCTTTCTGTTGTGGATTATTGTTCCAGGGACCTGGGGGGAAGGGGAGGGGAACATCACTGAAGAGGTTCATATCTCCGGTGTAAACCGTCTCTAGGAGTGGAACATCCTCTGCTGTCAGCCGACTGAACGGTCGTTGATGCGACGCCCTCGCACCAGGGCCAAGCGAGAGTATTTTCCAGCGGCGAGAATATCCCGCAAGAAGGTCCATAATCTCCAGAAGGTTCGTAGATGTAACCTCAATCTCCTGGTCGGACAGATCCTCGGATGGCGACATCGGCAATGCGGGTTCCACGATGTGGATGGAAAGGGTCAATGGCAGCGAACCAGATCTGTCCAACCAAAGCTTAATACCCTGAAGTACCTTAGCCTGTGTCGGTTCATGGACCAACTCATGGGGAGAGGGATCCTCCAAGGACGGAGCGACGGGCTGACCTGCACTGAAGATATGGACTGAATTCCAAAGTCTTGGGGTATTCAGTGCGACCTCCTTCCACGTTCGACAGACGGTGGTAAGCATCAACGGAGCTTCCTTCACGGTGCATATAGCAACATTGAGTTGGTTCCTGGGCAGACAATGAATGAATATCTCTCCCCAAATGTCTACAGGAAGTCGTCGAAAGGGCGCTGCTAGTGCACGATGACTGTCGACAAATTGTTGCAATTCATCACGTTGGGTCTGGAGGTGTTTCATTTCTTCGTCAAGTTTTCTGATCCGCTCTTGTGGCTCGAGTACAAGATGGTGTAGCTCTTTAAGCTCTTTCGATGAGGGAACATAGTTGGTATGCAGAACGCTAGTGAAATGGGATTTTGGGACCATCGTTTTCGTGAATTCCTGGAGTTGCTGATGAGCGTCGTCCAAGTTTGAGAATGGATTCTATCAACTCACCTCGACCAGTACGCTTCGTCTCTGTTGACTACTCACTTCTCTTCTTATTTCTTATTTCTTATTTCACTTCGGAATGCGGCTGTGTGACTGTCGCCTGCGATGACTCGCGCGTGGGAGCAAAGATCCCGAAATCTGGATTGAGTCATATAGACTGTTGAGGTTTAACGTTTAGGATTTGACGGGAATACTGTGAGTATTACTATACCACGTCCGATCCTTGTGAGAGGGAGACTCGATCGTCAATTTCGATGAAGAACCCGTCTGGCATGGTGGTAACTGGGAAAAAGGATTCTTGAATTTCAGCTCAGACTCCGACGTCCATTCGGACACCACGGGCCGTCTCCCCACTTACAGTCAGCCGCAGCCTAGCCTGAAAAGAATGACTCATGGCGCATTGTATTGAGCTGTGATAGTGTGCCGCGGTGCGCAAGCTGTAAGGTCGCAAGATTGGCTCTCGCGAGCTTTGTGGCTGGGTATGCCTCAAGTCGTAAAATCCCAAATTCATTGAATAGAACGTGTTCAACTATCTACATGATCGGTTTATCACTGATCAAGGTAGTTATCGCCCGCCCACGGGGAGGTTTCAACGGGCAATCCCTTGGAAGGATCATTCTGAGGCTCGGTAGGCTCAGCGAGCTTCCACTCCAAATTACATGAAAGGCCGTTTGTCTCTTTCAAAGTGTCCAGGGTATGCACCATAGCATCGGAGGTCACCGTATAAATGTCTCCTCCACTCAAATGGCTCAGGTCCGCCCGTAGACATTTCAACGTCGACAATCTACCCTCCCCTTTGGCAAACTGGAGGATCGAGTCGATATCGCTAAGCCTACACCTCCCACAATCAAGCATCTCCATCTCAGGGCACGCGCTAAGGTTGTTGAGAGACGAAAGGAACAAGTTGTATAGCCATTCCGTAGGTGGAAACAGCCACTGCCGCGGTCTCAAGCCTTCACGCTGCCCATGCGGTGGTCGATATCGTACTTGGAGCCCGAGAGTAGTCAGCGATGGAGCCAACAATAAACATTGCGACAAGGCCTCTGCTTTGAAGATGTTGTATCCCGTGATCTGTAGATGCGTGAGGTGAGGCGAGCTGGCAATGAAACTTTGGAATGGTACAATTTCTGAGTCTACTGGCGCCGGCGGGGACGTGGCCCAGGCGAATTCGATGAATAGGCGGCGTAGCTGAGGAGTGATGATGCTGTTGAAGGTGCTCTTCAAGATAGGATGAAATGAGATATCCAAAAGGCCTCCGGTGTAGTAACCCGATCCTTCAAGTAGAAGGTTGAATTCTTGAAGACTGGGCCATTCTATAGGTGGTTCCCTAAGGAAGAGCACATTGGCGGCGGTATTTCGTGATAAGGAACCCAGAAGAATCGAATGAATAGTGAGAGTATATAGAGCTCGACACGACGTCGCAACCTGACGCAACATTACAGTGGGAGGCATATGTACACTCAAAGTGAGCTGAGTCAACCGATGACAGGTGGAGGCGAGCTCGAGCACCGGGGGACTCGCAGGTTGTGAATATAGAGATCGGAGTGAAAGCAGTTGGGGGAGAAGGTTTGCAAAAGGAGTGAGGTTCTCGGTGGGCAGGGCTGGCGGAGCGGCGGAAGGGTTGTTTTGTCCGAGCAAAGCCAGCTTCCCGATGTAGACAGTTTCCAAGAGAGGGAGATCCTCTCTCGTTAATCGCTCGAATGGTTGTAGATGTGATGCTCCCACGCCGGTATCGAGCGATAGTGTTTTCCAACGGTGAGAGTAGCACGCCAAAACATCCATCAACGCTGTACAAGGGCCTGAGTCGAAGTCGGTTGCTGCATGCGGGTTTGAGAGTGTGTTCTTTTTCGAAATAGAAAGGGTCAACGGTCGGGATCCAGACCTGTCCAGCCACATCTTTATACCCTCCAGTCGGGCAGAGAATGTGGGGTTGGAGGTAACATCGGGAACGTACACATGAAGAGCGCTCCAAAGCCTCGGAGTGCTCAGCGCGATATCTCTCCATGCTCGACAGATATTGGTTATTAGCAGGGGAGGCTCCTTCACCGTACACAAAGCGACGCCGAGCTTGTTCGTGGGCAGACAATGAGCGAATATTTCGCCCCAGATGTCCGCGGAAAGTCGCCGGAAGGGTGCTGCAAGGGCAGAATGACTGTCGACAAACTGTTGGAGTTCATTTCGTTGTGCCTGAAGGCGATTAATCTCTTCATCGAGTCTTTCGATCCTTGGCTTTGGTTCCGAAATAAGATCTTGTAGCTCTTCAAGCTCTCTCTCTGACGGTGCATAGTTCGTGTGTAAAACACTGGTAAAATGGGATTCTGGGACCATTACTTTGCTAGAGTTGCTGCTATGTTGAGTTTCATCCCACGGAATCATTCGCTTCAACTCACCTCCACCAGTGTTGAAGAAACTGACGCAACCTCTGAGTTCTTTCTTAGGTAGCTCGATATGCTGTATCGCCTGTGGTGCGGGGAAGATGCGAACTGAGAGCATTTTAGGTCCCATGTTTCCTTTGAATTTCCCCGCAGCTCCCACACAGCTCGGAATAGCAGTGCGTAATCCCGAAACAACCACTGATACCGTCTGAGGAACAATCGGCCTTGACACGGGATAAGAGGAGGCAAAGCCAGTTGAGTATCAATGGATTAGTTCGATGTACTGGTATTGCAAGAACTTGAAGGCAAAGTGATTCTGCAGGAGAAAACTCGCGACTCGGAATTCGGATCGGAGTTCATCATCCCCGTGGGACATTACGCACGGACCATGTAGAAAAAATATATAAGCCTGCACTCAACAGTTTTGATTCCTTAGAACATACTCATCAGGATCTTTTTATAGAAACTGACCGAGTCTCGCATTTTTACAAATGCCACTTCTTCAAATCCAGTCGATGCCAATCGCGCTCCCTCGTTCATACTGAGAACATGGCTTCTTCACTGAAGTCTCGAGGACGTTTGGCTTCGCACTTTAGGCACCCTTTGGGTGCTCTGAAGTCGTTGCCGACGAGAGGAGCGTCAGTCTGATGGATTCCTTTTTTTCTTACTCTTGTTTAGAATCTGAAAGTTTTGTGTTGTGTTCGTAGATAGGTTACAATTCATCGGAGTTCTTTCTAGATTTGGATGGGTGTAAGTTGCGGTTGTGCCCAGCTGCAGGATAATTTCGAAGTTCGGGAAATTTGCATCTTGATCATTGATCGCCACCATGGTTTGTCATGAACAGGATTTCCGCCAGTTGTCGTTCACAGCTCCAGCACCTTCATCTTCAATTCTATCAGCCTTATATACGTTCCTGGCTTTACGTTCAGCGGCCTTCAAAGCTTCACCGACCGGTCACAGATGTCTCGTTCGGCGAGCAAAGTGATCGAGAACGGTGCGTCTGCAAACTCATCTCTTACGCGATCTATTTTCTCATGAGTATGGAAGTCTGAGCCAGCAGTTTAATTGAACCCGAACTAAGCTGTAAAGCATAGAGGAGATTCTGAGGGAAGAGAGAGCACGAAAGAGCTTCAAGGCACTTGGATTACACAAGGCGAACCGGCGGTGGACGATCCCAACTCCCAGTGCGTTTGAATTATCTTTTCTTTCAGCAATTTTCCTGATAGCATGTCAGAAGAAGAATCTGCGTTGGGCGACTGCGACAAGGATTCGATCAGCTGCGCCATTTTTTCTCTCTGCCGGCGCCTTCGAACTTTGACCACTCACTGTCACCGTTAACGACATTTGAAGACGCGATAAGGCTCGGACGAAATCAATGGAAAGCAAAGACTCGAGCACGGCTGCGGGGCACAGCAAAGTCTTCTGATACGGACGACCGACTTGGAGGACTCAAGTTATCTGGTCGCCATATACGTACCTTGTGCGTTTGTGTATGACCGTAACGAGTGAGACAGAGTGTGCGCGGCGTGAGTCCAACTTAGCTCATCCTTTTTGTTTCTGACAGTCAGCCTCAGATTATCGCCAGCCATGCAATTGAACAAATGAACGTGAACAACCGGTAACATAGAGCAAATTCACAATCTATCATCCATTCTTCATTTCGAATCTCAACTCGAGTCAGGCTCGGTACCATCGACTCTTGCGCGGTGCCGACATCAGGGCCGACGCCAATTCGCATATAAAAGCCCAAATGTCGTCACTCCATCCGAACCTCTTCATTGAACCCCACCATATCATGCACACCATCGAGTTGACTCCATCTGACGGTCGAATCCTCAGCGTCAGCGTACTTCACCACCGAGCAGAACTCGTTCGTTCCTACAAGTTTAGCATCAAGAAAGGCCAGAACCAAGCGCACGTTCAATGGCTTCCGTGGGTGATGGACACGGATTCCTTCAGGTGTGCTCGTTCGGCGTTCAGTCACTCACAGGATTACGTATCTGAGGCCTGTTTATTAGGGTTGATGGAAAGGGTAAAGCCACGATACTGGACGTCAAGTTACACGAAAACCCTGCGGAATATCAGGCCAATAGCACAGAACTCGAAGCGTTACAATCGAAGAAAATCCATATTGACAAGGCTCTTGGTCGGTGCAAAGATGCAATTGACTCGCTCAAATCATATTTGCGTTCCCTGAACACTCAACATACGAACGCGATCGACCTAGCGTCTGTACTCTCAAACTACGAAACCGCGGCGAGCCAGCAGGACGGAAGGCTTGTCGAGCTCGAGGAGCAGATGAAGAACATTGACAAGGAAATCGCGGCAGAGAAGAAGAGGCTCTCTCCGAGGGACGCAGCTGAACGTGGGCGACATGCTTACATCGGGCTCGTTGCAGACGAGGATACCGAAGTCGAGCTCATCCTGAAGTATGGTGTGTCTGCTGTCGTCATCGCGGGCACTAAAGTTTGGGAAAATAACGATTGGCTCCTTACTAGCTGTGCGCTCAGCCAACTGGACGGCGAGTTACGATGTCAGGGTGGACACGACCGCGTCGGAGAAATCAGTAACCTTGATCTACAAGGCGAACATCACTCAAAACACCAACGAGGTGCGTATGCAATACTGACGTGGAGGGTAGGGCTGACTCTATCTTCTAGTCCTGGGAAGACGTACCTCTCACACTCGAAACTACTACCCCCACGTACGGCGTCACCCTCCCCACCCTTACACAATGGACCGTCTCCGCCTCCTCTCCTACCATCTACAAGGCCGCAGCTGTACATGCGGAGGCGGCAAAGGAAGAAGTAGAAGAGAGTGACGATGACATGGGTTTCGGTTTGTTCGACGACGGCGGAGTTGAACTGGAGCCTGCGATCGTGGATGTCGTCTGGAAAGGCGCTTTGAGCGCAACGTTCAAGATACCGGGCTTGGTTACTATACCACCTACCAACAGCCAACATACTTTCACCATCGTCGAGCTCAAGCTAGACGCGTTGATGACGTGGTTCTCGATCCCGAAAGTCGATGCGCGGGTGCATCTGAAGGTGTGTAAATCGTGCTATTTTGCTTTGAATGTTTTTGAGCTCACCCAAACGTAGGCCAAGGTGAACAACGACTCGGAGTTCACATTCATCTCGGGAGACGCCAACATCTACGTCGACGGCAGTTTCGTCTCCAAATCTCGTGTTCCGTTGGTTAGCCCTCTACAACATTTCGATTGTGCACTCGGGTGGGTTTCCTTGTCTTTCCCCCTTCAGCATCATCGACATTTCTAATCGAAACCCTCCTCTAGCGTCGACCCATCCGTACTCATAACCTACCATCCTGTCGAGAAAAACACTTCTACATCTGGTTTCTACAACAAAACTACATCTCACGCCTACACTCAACGGCTCACGATCGAAAATACCCGCACGAACAACGTCCCGTTGCTCAAAATCGTGGACCATGTGCCTGTTTCCGATAATTCCCAGGTTACGGTCAAGCTACTCTCGCCAGCACTGAACAATTCATCATCGTCCTCAGCCTCTACCGGTACCAGTAATCGCAACTCCACCGTGGCTACCAGTTCCAAAAAGAAGGCTCCCGAATCGAGTCTGAGCACTGCGATAGCCGGCAGCGCCGGTGTCAACGTGAAAGTAGCAGACGGTGTGTACGCACAGTGGGATGGTGCGGATGAGGGGAAGGGGAAGAATGATGTTGATGTGGAAGCGTTGGGGAAGAACGGGAAGATGAATTGGCTTTGTGATGTGAGACCGCAGGATAAGCTGAATCTTGCATTGAGGTGGGAGGTTAGTGCACCTGCGAAGGTGCAGGTGACGGGGTTGTAGGATTATACGAAGTCGATGGTTTCTGGTATTCAAATATCCATAACTCACCACCTACGTAGTACGTACAGGCTTGCATGTTGATATCGAAGACATGCGTTGCGGATATACATACAGTTCCTACACAGGTCTACGAATCCAATAAGTACAGCATGTTGAGGGTATGACTACGCGTATATCATACAACGACTGCTGAGAAAGTAGCATCGGAGCTCACCAGTCATTCGCACCTTCCCAGGTGTCTAGGGCAAGTACCGGTAGTCCGTAGTAAGGGTGAATTTGCCATTGAGATTCTGGGGTGGGCTCTGCTTCCCTCCACTTCATATCGACTAAGATCCCATGTGTCGTCCGTAAGGATCTCAAAGTCTCTATAAGACTTGGGGAAGTCATCATATGAACCTCCTGCCCCCACAAACCCCCCATATCCGCTCTGAGCTGTTTCATCCTCGACAATCTACTATCGGCTTGAATGAACTCCAGAATCGATGGTACGTCTTCAGGTCTGCACCGTCCACAGTTGAATACTTGCAGCTGGGGACACGAGTCTAGCTCGTTGAACGATGAAAGTAGCTTGGCTACCCAGTCCGTAGGTGGAGCCATGGCTTGATACGAGGGTCGTCGACTCCGGAATCCGTGCCCTGGGCTGGGAGACCACTCGGGTTGGAGGATGAGCGTGGTCAAGGATGGAGCTGCCTGCAAACATTGAGAGAAGGCCTCCGCCCCGAGAATATGATACCCAATGATTTGGAGGTGAGTGAGATGAGGAGCACCCTTGATAAGGGTATGGAATGGCAGGTCGTTGTCTGCCACTAGCCCTCCGTGGTGACGTCTTCCCAACTGTAAAACCAACCGACGCAGTTGAGGAGCGATTATGCTGGAATAGATGTCTTTTACGTGGGGAAGGAAAGGAACAGGGCCATCGTAATCGGGATCTTGGTCATGATTGGAGTAGTCACCAAACTGTCCATCGAGGATGAGCCGTAACTCTCGTAGAGTACTCCAATTGACGGGGCCGAGGTGAGCCCCTGCAGAAGGTAGGTAAGAGCGAAAGTTGAGGATGGCCAAGGAACGACACGTCTGTGCAATTGTTTGCAATACAGCGAGGGGAGACGGTGATGAGTCAAAGGTCATGGGCCGGTAATCAAAGCTGAACTCGGTTAGCCGAGCCCAGTCAAGAGGAATGTGGAGAGACGACATCGATCCTTGATATAGGTGAAGGGAACGGAGTGAAGATAGCTTGCAAAGGAAGCTTGACGCGGGGGTAGGACGCAGCTCGGGTGCCTGTGGCAGGGCATTGGGTGGAGGAATACCATGGAAGAAGTCGTTAGAGTTGGTGAATAGGCTGACATCCCCGGTATGAACCGTCTCCAAGAGAGGGACATCGTCTGCAACTAGACGGTCCAGAGCTCGTTGGTGAGATGCTTTCATGCCGAAACTGAACGAGAGTTTTCTCCAGCGACGTGAGTACCCCACCAGAAGGTCCATCAACTTCGAACAGATGGTAGGTTCATCGTCAGCTTCTCCAGGCGACATCTCTGGCGACATCTCTGGCGACACGTTATCGACCATGTGGATAGAAAGGGCTAACGGTCGCGATCCAGACCTGTCCAACCAAAGTTTGATTCCCTGTAGATACGCTTCCTCACGTTCAGGGAATAGTTGGTCGCTTTTCATGGATGGAGGTGTGTCTGAGACGGAAATATGGACTGAACTCCAGAGCCTTGGAGTATTCAGAGCAATTTCCCGCCATGCTCGACAAATAGTGGTGAGTAGCAAGGGTGCCTCCTTGTCCGTACATACGGCAACGTTCAAATTATTCGTCGGTAAACAATGAGCGAAGATTTCGCCCCAAATGTCTGCAGGAAACCTTCGAAAAGGTGCCATAAGCGCGAAATGACCATTAACGAATCGTTGAAGTTCATCTCGTTGTGCCTGGAGGGAAGCTATCTCTTCATCGAGCTTCCTGATCCTTTCTTGCGGCTCAGTAACCAGATGTCGTATCTCGTTGAGCTCTTTCGCCGAGGGAACGTAGTTCGTGTGTAGAACCCGGGTGAAATGAGATTCTGGGACCATGACGCTCGCTGCACATTAACAGCCAGAATGAGCTTTGTACCGAAGTGAAAGATATCACGACTCACCTCGACCAGTGCGTTCCGTCTAATACCCTCGTTCAGCGCCTTCTGAATGCTGTATCGCCCGTGGTGACTCGTGCGTGGGAGCAGAGAACAGCATTTCATGATCCCGAAATCAGAGTTTAGTCAGTCTCCGACTCACGAAAGAGCGAGTTGATACCATTTTGTGAATGTAAGTGCCTAACCGAGAAGCAGGAGACTGTTCGACATGGTGGTAAGCAGTGAAAGTAGGGAAAGAGAATCCTTGCTCGCTACACTGAGCTCAGGCTCGGACCGCCGCTCGGAACTCATTGGCCCGACGGAGGAGTTCCTTGAATCTTGATTCCTTGAGAATGAGATCGATGAAATGATTGAGCTTTTACGTTTTTATATTGTACATGGCTTACTATCTACTTACATAGCTGATAGAAATATGTCGTCCGCCCATGGAGAGGTTCCCGTGGGCATCCCTTGGGAAGGATCAAAGTGAGACTTGGTAGGTTCAGGCTTGGCGACTCGCTCCCACTCTAAATCCATTGAAATGTCATTCGTCCCTCGCAAAGCGCGCAAGGCCTGCACCACAGCGTCGGAGTTGACCGTATAAATCTCTTCTTCATCTAGATGGCCCAAGTCCGCCCGAAGACATTTCAACCTCGACATTCTACGGTCCCAGGATTGGGCAAACTCGAGGATCGAGTTTATCTCGGTATGCCTACACCTGCCACAGTCAAGCATCTCCATCTCAGGGCACGCACAAAGGTCGTTAAGAGACGAGAGAAGTCTTTGTAGCCATCCTGAAAGTGGCAATACCACTGACCCTTGACGAAACCCCCGTCGACCTGTCCTCAATGGAGCTCGTGCTCGGAGGGCGAGAGTAGCCAACGATGGAGCGAGCTGTAAACATTGCGACAGGGCCTCTGCATTTAGGATGGCGTATCCTGAGAGCTGTAGATGCATGAGGTGAGGTGAGCTGGCAATTAAACTTTGGAATGGTACAGTATTCTCTACGAGCGGCTTTTTAGGTCGAACGCGAGGAAATTGGATAAATAGGCGGCGTAGTTGTGGCGTTAGGATGCTTTCGAAGGTTCTCTGCAAAAAAGGGTGAGGTGTATTTGACGCAGTGCCTCCGGTATTAACGTAGTAGCCCGATCCCTCGAGTAGAAGGTTCAATTCTTGAAGGCTAGGCCATTCTATGGGGGGTCCATTGGCGAAGAGCATGGCCGCGGCGTCATCTTCCGGCGATGCCCACAAGTCGGAATGGATGGTGAGGATATGCAGATCTCGACACGACGACGCAATCTGGCGCAACACTACAGTGGGAGGCATCGATAACCCCAAAGTGAGCTGGGTCAGTCCGCGACAGGTAGAGGCGAGGTTGAGCACTGCAGGACTCGCAGGCTGCGAATGAAGAGATCGGAATGAGGGTAGCTGAGGGAGAAGGTTTGCGAATGGAGTGGGGTCCACACGAGGCGGGATGGGGGACCCGGAGATCATGCCGACCTCCACGAACAAACCACATTTCGCAATATAGAGAGTCTCCAAGAGGGGCAGATCCGCTCTCGTCAATCGTTCAAGTGATCGTAGATGCGAAGAATCCACGCTAAAATGAAGTGAAATCGTTTTCCAACGGTGAGAATAGCACGCCAAGAGATCCATTAATGCCGTGTAGGGAGTTGAGTTGAGGTCGATTGCTGCAGGTGAGTTCAAAGGAGTACAATCCGACATTGAAACGGAAAGGGTCAACGGCCGGGATCCAGACCTGTCCAACCACAGCTTTATCCCCTCCAGAAAGGCTGGAAATGCTAGATTGGTGTCGGTGCAGGCAACGCATACGTGGAGAGCACTCCAAAGTCTCGGAGTATTCAAAGCGATCTCTCTCCAGGCTCGGCAGACGGCGGTTAGTAGCAGGGGAGGCTCCTTCGATGTACACAAAGCAACGTTGAGCTTGTTCGTGGGCAGACACTGAGCGAATATCTCGCTCCAGATGTCCGCAGGAAATCGTCGAAAGGGTGATGTAAGAGCAGAATGATTGTCTACGAACTGTTGTAGTTCATCTCGTTCGGCCTGGAGGCGATGGATTTCGTCATTAAACCTTTCGATCCTCTGTTTTGGCTCGAGTATGAGATTCTGTAGCTCGTTGAGCTCCTTTGCCGATGGAACGTAGTTCGTGTGTAGAAGGCTGGTGAAATGAGATTCTGGGATCATCGCGTTACTGGAACGGCGACTATGCTCAGTGCCATATAAGTTTGAATCACATGTATAACCGTTCAACTCACCTCGACCAGTGTTGACACAAGCCTTCGAGTAGTCCTCTCTTCGATAGCTCTAAATATTGTATCGCCCAGCGCTGTGCACGGGAGATGTGGAATGGAATCCAAGAAGAGCATTGAAATATTGAAAGGTCGCATGATTTTCTCATATCAGTCACCGCACACATCTCACGCGCTCCTCCGGCTTGTTTGGCATTCAATATGTCAGTGAACAGGTATGCGAGTCGCTGCGCAAATGATAGCTGGTAAATTGAATATCGAGACCTACTAAAGACGGCATTTTGTGATCCTGGAATCCGTAACAGAATCCGTAAAGGCTGGAGTGTCAATGGAGAGTTGGTTCGGCAATGGGCATGGTGGTAGTCTGAGAACAAGTCGACGATCGAAAGAAATTCGCTCCCGGTGCCGGCGGTCCGATATTCGGAGGTGACCGAGATGAAGTCGCGAATACTGCACCAGCTGAGGATAAACATTGTACTGCGATGGTCAGTACTCATGGTACTGGCGACGGGGCTGTATAACTCATAATAGCACATGTTAACCATACATTTACATTACCGACAAGTGCGTATAAGTACGAGAACAACTAGACCTAACTATGGGTGCATTGCGAGGTCGTATATGTTGTCCGGTAATCCGGTGCTTGGGTCGTGTCGCCAATACTCTTTTGGAGGTTCGATCTCTTTCCAGTTGATATCGACTGAAATTCCGTGAACCGTTCGCAATGTCTCAACTAGACTCGCATTAGAAGCTATCGCAAGGGCCCGCTCCCCCCAGAGTTCTCCCATGTCCGCCTTGAGGAGCTTCAACCTCGAGATTCTACTCTCGGATTGAAAAAAGTCGAGTATAGAGCTGAGATTATTGTGTTCCCCACACCGCCCGATGTCAAACACCTCCAGGTTAGGGCAGCCGCACGAGCCCTCAAGGTCATTCAGTGACGAAAGCAACCTTGGCACCCAGTCGCCGGTCGGTGAAATCGTTTCATCCGTTCGTGGACCTGTCACTCTACGCCTCCTGCTTGGAGAGCGTTCTGGTAGCAGGGTGAGAGTATCCAACGACAAAGAAGATTGCAGACACTGAGCGAGGGCTTCTGGCTTTAGGATGTGGTATCCGCCGATCCGAAGATTCATGAGACGGGAGGAACTTTGGATCAGCGCGTGGAATGGTAAGATATCATCTGATGTCGGGAATGTCGGGTCTCCCCAACGACGGTGGCCTAGCTGTATTGATAGACGGAGTAGTTGGGGTGTGATGATACAGCCGTATATGTCCTGTATGTGGGGAAGAAAAAGGAAGGGGCCGTCGGTGTTGGGATGACCGTCTGGAGTCGTGTAATCGCAGAACAGGCCATCCAGTGAGATGTTCAGTTCTTGGAGGCTGGTCCACTCTATGGGATCGGTGATAACATTTCTTGTCTCGCCAAGGGGGAGGTACGCACGAAGGGTAAGGATGACCAGAGAACGGCATGACTGAGCGATTCTCTGTAACAAGACACGGGGAGAGGACGAGGTACTGGAGTTGTCCAAGGGTGAAAAGTCGAAACTGAGTTCTGTCAAATGAGACCAGCCAAGGGGGATTTCAAGAGTTGGAATCGATCCTTGTTGCAGATGAAGAGAGCGAAGCGAGGATATTTTCGATATGAAATTCGCCATGGGTGTCGGGCTGGGCGTACTTGTCGGTGGGGGATTATTGTTCCAAGACCCTGCCAGTGGAGGATAAAAAAGGTGGATGTCCGCGAAGAGGTTGAAGTCGCCGGTATAGATTGTCTCCAAGAGTGGAACACCGTCCGCTGTCAACTGGTCAAATGATCGTTGGTGCGACACTCTCACACCAGGGCCGAATGAGAGGGTTCTCCATCGGTGAGAATACTTTGCCAAGAGGTCCATCAGTTCAAGCGGATATGTGGATACAATCCCGCTCTGCTCGTCGGTCAAGCCTGATTCCACCATGTAGACGGAAAGAGTTAACGGCCTCGAACCAGATCTGTTCAACCACAGCTCGATACCTCGGAGTATTTTCTCCTGAAGCTGACGGCGAGGACAATCAATTTCCGAGGGCGTAGGTGACCCCGAAGCGAGAATATGTAGTGAGCTCCAAAGCCTCGGGGTATTCAGCGCGACTTCCTTCCACGCTCGGCATACAGTGGTGAACAGCAAGGGAGCCTCCTTGACCGTACACACAGCAAGGTTGAGTCGATTTGTAGGAAGACAATGGACGAAGATTTCGCCCCAAATGTCTGCAGGGAGTCGTCGAAAGGGTGCTGCAAGCGCACGATGGCTGTCTACGAACTGTTGGAGTTCATCGCGTTGGGTCTGAAGTCGTTTTATTTCCTCGTCGAGTTTTCTGATCCTTTCTTGTGGTTCAATTACAAGATGTTCCAGCTCCTTCAACTCTTTCGCTGACGGAGCATAATTTGTGTGCAAAACACCGGTGAACTGGGAGTCTGGGACTATCGCCATGGTGTCTGCTGTGTCGTTTATCTTGAGCTTTATGCTTAGAGAATAATGGAGTATATGAGCTCACATAGACCGATTGTTTCTTTCAAACTGTTCCGCCGGATCGTTCCACAGTGTTGTGACCCGTGCGTAGAAGCAGTGAAGTTGACAGTAGCGTCTGTTGATCCCAAAATCAGCCGACCTAGATGGTGAATGTTGTAGTACTTGTACTAACAGAGTCAGCCAATGCTGTGCGTAACAGCCCAGAGTCTGCTTTGTGTTGATGAGCCTCAGCGTCCAATGAAGGTTGTAATAAAGGAACTTTCACCTGTGTCAGTCATTCTGATGAGTCCCGGCACCGACGATTGTTCGGCGATCACCGGCCGATGAGCCTATGATTCTGAACGTTCAATTGAATGATGATTTGGTACAAAAAAATCTCGTCAAGTTACAAGTACGAACACAAAATTCTCGAGTTTTCATATCTCTGACCTTCTACCAGCCGAGGCCAAAGACAGGCAGTCCGGTAGAGGGACTATTATACTTGGCCTTATCACTATCAACCCGTGGAGGAGCCTTCGCCCAACTTATGTCAACCGACACTCCTTTGACTTCCCGGAGGTCTCTCAAAGCTTTATCCATCCCCCCCGATGTCATGAACTCAACGCCGTCTGCAAGCTCCCTCACATCTGCCTTTAATCGTCTGAGCTTCGAAACTCCGCCACCCCATCTCCTAGCAAACTCCATGATAAATCTGACATCCTCGATTCCACATTGTCCACAATCGAGTACCTCCAGTTCGGAAAAGTGTTCCCGTGCAATGTTGAAAGATGTCAACAAGCTGGCGATCCAACCACCGAACGGTACATGGTGAGTCTGAGTCGCCGCCACGCGGTTTCCTCGGGGTTGCTCCATAGGCTCTTGTCGAAGTACAAGCATCTTCATCGATGGTGCCCTCTGTAGACATCGAGACATAGCCGCTCCGTCCAAGATACGGCATCCGTATATCTGGACATGCGTCAGCTGTGTCGCCCGCGAGACAAAATCATGGAACGGTAGAACCGCAGTTTCGCCGGCTGGCGCTGGCCTCCCATTGCTCGAACGAAGTTGGATCGACAGCCGTAACAGTCCCGGAGTATTAATACTCTCGAAGGCATCTTTGACCACGGGATGGAAGGGATGTCCTTCATTTGTGTTGTGACGATTGCGCAAGTTCAGGTTGTAAATCCCCCCTTCTAGCGAGAGATTGAGCTCACGTAGACTGGGCCAATCCATGGTCTCGCCGAGAGAACCTATGTCGGTATTCCTCGACATTACTTCGAGTTGAAGTGAGAGGGTGGTCATGGAATGACATGCCTTTGCGAGTTTCCGTAACATCGTCCCCGGTAACATTGAAGAACCGGTCAGGCAGGAGAAATGGAATTCGGTCAGGCGGGACCATTCGAATGGAAGAGAGAGAATCGAAATGGATTCATTAACTGAATGAAGGGAGCGCAGCGATGGAATTTTCGGCAGAAGTTTCGCTAGCACGGTGGGGAGCGGAGGGCTGGGTGGGGCGGTAGTGCTAAAATCAGCGATGGCAGATATCGAGGAGGTGAACAGGTTCATCGAGGTGTATACGTTCTCCAACAGTGGGACATCGTCAATCGTCAGATTCCTGAATGATTCTTGGTTCCAAAGGCAAACGCCCGAGCCAAGCGCAAGGGTCCTCCAGCGTCTAGAATATCCGACGAGAAAATCCATGAACTTGGTATGGGATCCTGATCCTGTGTCGTCGCTGGTGGAACCGAGGGCCAGCGACCTCGAGAACGACATTGACACTGAAATGGTCAAGGGCAGAGATCCAGATCTGTCCAACCACGACTTTACACCCTCCTTTTTGGTTTCCATCATTCGACAATGATCGTTCCCCATTTGACCAGGATGCAAACCCGGAAGGAAGATGTGAATCGAACTCCAAAGACGTGGCGTTTTCAACGCGATTGTCCTCCAAGTCCGACAGACGGTCGTAAAAAGAAGTGGTGGTTTTGTCGAGACGCATACACATAGGTTGAGATCGCTTTCTGGAAGACATTGTACGAAGATTTCTCCCCAAATGTCGGGAGGAAGGCGACGGAAAGGTGATAAAAGTGCACGATGACGATCCGTGAAACGCTTCAGCTCATCCCGTTCAACTTGCAGGAGAGTTATGCGTTCTTCGAGCTTTTGGATTCTCTCTTCTGGTTCTTGGATGAGTGATCGCAGATGTTCGATCTCTGATGCGGAGGGGATGTAGTTGGTGTCAAGAACTTGCTCGAAATTGGATTTGAGGGCCATAATCTGCTTGGATGGGTGACTCTAGAGAGCTCTGGAGATACGATAGCAACTCACTGTGCTGTATGTCTGGATGAGTCGATGCTGTGGTTGATCTGTCCGTGACGTTCCATTTCCTTTTGAGCGTAGTTTTTAAGGGGGAAGCGAATACCCGTAATAACAATCAGATCAGTAGCTTTAGCACTGGAGGGCGTCATATGAGCGGTGCCAAAGCGGTGCATAGGGTTTGACCAAGTCAGGCAATGAATTCCTGAGAGATCTGGTAATAACACCCAGTTTGTGTTAAATGATCTTCTTATTGAGGTTTAGTCGATGACGCCGAGTTGCCTCGGGCCTTGACGGGAGATGATGGTGGCAGCTTTGCAAAGTGGGACGCGGTCACGGGTTATACTCGCACTGACACGGTACGGAAACTTGTAGCATCGAATTGATAACGTACATTGACTTGTAGAAATAGATAGCAATAAGATATACACGACAATCTTGAAATCCGAAGAGTGAAGCTACAAAACACGACCAAGATCTAGGCAACATGCAGAACAGTCGGAGATACGAGCGAATTGACTCAGACTGGTCACTAAAATCGCCTGATCCTCTTCCGTGTCGCTGTACATCGATCGGCCAGAATCGGTTTCGCCAACTGAAGTCGTCTTTGGTTCTCTTCCTCGAGACGACTGAGAACCTCGTCAACTTTACTCGAAATCTCGGTATCGTCCTCGACTCTTTCACTGGTGCCCAAGGTGTCCTCAGGAGTGGGCATCACATGTATAGCCCACTCGGCGATGCCTTGGGGCACGTTTGGTTGCTCCTCCTGCTCCTCCTCTTCCTCCTCCTCTTCCGCTGACGAACAATCCGCGTCGAGAGCAGGCCTCGAGCAGTGACTGCAGTCACAGGAATCTTCGCTTTCGTCACTGGAGGTTTCGGAATGAGATCGTTTGGGAGAAGGGGGTCTTGGAGCGAAGGGGCAATCGAAAATTATCAACAAAGGTACGGATTTGTCGTACTCGCGAAACAAGGTGAGAAGTCCGTGTCTGATACTCTCCGAGTAGCGATACGGGTTGAGCATCATGCGCTTCATATAGTATAACGCGACCAGAGGATGCAAAAACGAAGTGAATCGGGGCAACGTATCAAAATTGTCAGGATCATAGTCGATTGGAACGATAGTACCGCCTGAGAGTTGATAGAGCTGGGGTATCTCTTCCTTTTTGGCCTCGTCATATGGTATTAGGATATACTCCCAAGGACCTGACCCAAAAACCTACGTGAATCGTCAGTGACTTATTCTACATCGGCGGTTACTGCACGCACCTCGTGTCGCTGACGCTCCTTGGGCTTCTTCACGCCCTTATTGAATTTGCATAGGTTGAAGGCCTTTTCGACAACATCCTTCGTGGGGCTCAGCGTGAATGTTGGGCCGGGCTTTTGTACAAGACGTCGGAAGTCGCTCGTCACTACAGTAGAATGCCAGTTACAGGGTATTCAAAGTCACAAGCCACACTGAAATACACACCTTCAACTTCTGGGAAAGTGAGCGATTTATAGTCCATCCCGTGAAGCCATTCATAGATGTGCTTCAGATCCATAGTTCAATAAGCCAGATATGCCTTGAGGGGTAAGAACAGACGCACCACGAACCTCTCAGCTTCCCGATCTCCTCGTACCGGTTTCCAAGTCGTTAAATCCACGTTCGTTACGTCTGGTGTCGTTACTATGTTGAGAGGAGATAGCATGCTGGATGTTGAGTAAAGAACGAGAAGGGGGTGGTGGTCAGTGCCACTGCCAACTGGCGCCGGCGGTGTGACAATGATTATGTAATCAAACGGTTCCTTGGACTCCGATGGCGTTTCAAAAGGGCGTCACTTTTCGTTCAGTTCAAACCCATCTCACTATGGCACCTAACTGAGCTGGTACACCAAAACTCCCTCAAAGAAGGGCAAGAATTCCGCTCCCGAGCCACAAGTCACCCCCCAAAGCCAGGTTTCATCTTCAGCTGCGCCAGATTTAAACATGTATCGGTCAGTTGAATTCTTGGACTCCCGTCATGCTGCGACTGAAACTCAATATCAGAATCCGCGACGTTGCCCCATTTCTACGCAAGGATCTCCAGCTTACAGAAAACGTTCTCGTCAAAGACTTCATCCTATCGATTGTAAAAGATTTGTATGACACTGAGGACCCCTGGCCTATATTGCGTAGCATCCTAGATTGCACCACTAAGATAGCCAATGGTGAGACCCCTCCCTGCAAGGCCGGTGGCGAGCAAACCGTGAAGGGAAAAATCCCCATCATAAAATCAAAACTCGAATCATAGTGAGTTCCTCCGCAACCGAACCACATTTCCGTTGCATTAAAGCCGCACATAAAGCTGCACTGTGTCTGGGGAGACAGACAGATATGCTCCATTCGTCGTCACTATCAACTCTGCACTATTCGTACTTCAACAAGTCAAAATCGACGGTATTACCGACCTCAACACCAATGACTTGTTCTTTCTGCGACACGATCCCACAGAAATCGAAGGCGTCCATCGTCTGGGCGAACGCAACAAGCGCAAGCCGGACTTGACTGCTACAACTCGCGCCATCGCGGAACCCATTTTCTCCGAGGCCATAGCCGCGTCGAAGGGAGCAGCGTCGAAAGGAGCAGCGTCGAGAGGTTCACCTCAAGAGAAACTCGAGGAGCTCGCTCCTGAGCCAATCCCGAAACCGCTTTCATGGGGGCAAGTACTCAATGCTGTCGAGTTAAAAAAGAAGAAGAACGCAAACGACCTCAAGACGCAGTTGGATGCCTTGAAGGGCACATATACCGTACCCGACACCACAGCTTCCACGACAGGAGGCGCCGATGCTGCATCCATGGAAGAACTGCAGGAGATAGTCGCGAAACATGACCGTATGTGCTCACGAGGGCTACCGTCCGACGACACGCGTTCCGTGCAAGCCAGTGTGTATGATCCCGCCGCTTATCTCTCATCACAACGATACTGACTGTTTCCAGATGTGGGCCAGTCAACCGAAAGCTCTTGTGGAAAGCGGCGTGCCCACAGTCCCACCCATGACTCGGATCGCGCCACTAAGCATGTCAAGGTCAATATCGAGGACCACACTCATCCTGTCCTCCAGGTCTTTGGTTACGGGGCGGAGATGATGAACGCAGGATTTGACAGAGCCCATGCCATGAACTGGCTTATCACTGGTAAAGT
The DNA here is from genome assembly GCA_024721195.1 of Marasmius sp. AFHP31. Taxonomy (NCBI): domain Eukaryota; kingdom Fungi; phylum Basidiomycota; class Agaricomycetes; order Agaricales; family Marasmiaceae; genus Marasmius; species Marasmius sp. AFHP31. The sequence continues at coordinate 42,507 of JANHQD010002400.1, forward strand.
TTCGAAACCTCTTCGTGTCTCGGCAAGATGACTGAAAGGAATTGGTTTTTCTCTTTAGACACCGTGCTTCATCTCTGGCATTTCGACCGCGAAGGCCCCATCCAAACCTCTGGCTTCGACTTCATCCTGGAACTACCATACTTCCTCGCTTTCCTCTACCTCCTTCAGCGATTCCAGACCAAGCATTGGGGCTTCATACCCGAGATGCGTTCTGACGGTACAAGTCTTCGTTACCCTACCCCAGGCAAGGACGAAGAGAAGTCCGTCTTCGAGTTCGACGTGCCTGCCAGTGAGACGTACACGAACACGTACGGGCTGAGTGGGCGTTGTACGCGTACGAAAGCAGGCACCTTCATGCACGACCAACGGAAAGGCATCCTGAAGCTGTCGTTCCCCGAGATCAGTCGCGAGAGCGAGTCCTCGATCATCAAGGAAGCAACGAAACGTTGCGAGCAGGACGAAGCAACCCTCGCTTGTCTCCCAGAGGTCATCTATACCCAAGATTTTGACGACTACAACACTTCACGCATTCGAACGCGGCTTCGCTTGCCACTTGTCGCCAAGAGAGCTCGAACAGCCAGAGTGTTCTTCTTTGTCCGCTACCAGCCCATCATAAAACTCACCAACAATTGGACTAAATTCATGGACGCTTTCTGGATGTTGTTTTATGGTTAGATTCATCTTAACATCCTTCGAGTCTGAACCCCACTCACGCCCAGTTGTCTTACGCCAGCAAACGCTACACTATGGATTCGCGGCATCGAGCACCGCGACATCAGCGAGAACAACCTTTACTACGAAGAAAAGGGGGACGGCTCTATACAGCCCAAACTTTGCGATTATGATCTATCTCATATCACGGGGAATGAACGACCAGCAGGCTACTCGAACACTGGAACGCGACGTTTCATGGCTAAGGAGCTTCTGAAGCCGTCCTCGATGGCGGGCAATACTCTCAAGGTGTTCCGACACGATAGCGAGTCTTTTGCGTGGGTCTTGATATGGATTCTGGGTCGTTACAACGGGGGAAAAGAGATCGAGGAGCCTCATTTCAACACGTGGAAGGATATTGATTATTTGAAGGTCAGCGCTGCGCGAGACACGTTCTACGACGAACACAGGTGGGACGTCTTCTTCCTGAGAAACACGGGGCTACCGGACGGTCTGTTCGACAGAGCCTTCGCATTTCTCAATTTGTTCTACGTCATTACTTTGCAAATCGATGCTGTAGGTGGAGAGCAGGTCGATGCCAAAGCAAGGCGGGACACTAAGAAGGTCACCGAGTTGGAACAGAAGGTAGCGGGATATAACGCGCTTCCTGACACGATGAACCGAGTCCGCAAATCGCTACTCTTCGAGATGGATGGGGGGGCGGACTGTTTGAAAAGCTTTAGAGCGTTGAAGGGGGTTATGAGTCATGAGAATGCATAGTATGTATGACTCAGGTATATAGCTCCTACTACCCACAATTGATCTGAAATTTCAATCGTGTTTTCTTTCACATACGATGGTCGCAGTCCTTGAATCTGGGCTCAGGAGATTCATCCCCTATCACGCCCAATATATGCATCCGCATGTGCACAGGAGAAAACATACCCAATTGTTGATGGAAGGTTAGCCAGACGCAGATCGGTGAAAGAGGAAAAACACGTACCTGTCAACCCGAATATTATTGGGTGGGTTCGAAGCCGACCGACCGATTCATTCTCAGGAACATCCATTCCCATTCGCTGCGTCAACGGTCTGAGGGAGATTCGGATGTGAATGACTGTTAGTGAAGCCAGATGAGGGGAAAGAAATGAGGAATGAGCGAGGAAGGGAGGGAGCGGTATCAAATGAAACCGCCGAATACCTGCCCAATTGTTATCGGGGTCTCAGATACCCATTAATCATTGGGAGATTTTCGGATGCGCGTCAAATGAAAGAAAGCGTGCACCCGAATGTTATTGGGAGCTCGGCCACCCATTTATATTCGGGAGATTGTCAGACACGTATGGAATGAAAGAAAACGCGTACCCAATTGTAATTGGTCGGAGGTCAGCAGACCTGTATCCCGAACCATCCAGCAGCCGTGTATCCAAAACCAATCACTGAGTAAACAGTCTGAGAGGGCGCAAGAAAGGGAGACTCAGGCGTGAGTAATTGGTGGCGGAGTCGAGCAGGGACAAGGAGGAGGGGACTGGCAGGATGAAGGTGGGTAAGGGCGGGAAATAGAGCAGACCCGCCCTATTGTAATTGGGAGTCCATTCAGATACATACCGCTGGAGGGGAAGCCTCACTCAGGAGCCCATTCACAATAGGGCAGGACTATGGCACTGGGAGTATTAATCGTTGGGCTACATGGTCTCCTCCGGGAGTAGCTAACCAAAAGGCCCATCAATGCTGTATAAGGGTTCTCCGAGCCGATGTCGACTGATGCAGCTGTGGTCGAGGTGCTCTTGTCCACCATTGAGATAGAAAGGGTCAACGGTCGGGATCCAGACCTATCCAACCATACCTTGACACCATCCAGTCTAGCTTGGAACGTCGGAGGGATATCATGCCCCGAAACACACATGTGCAAGGCGCTCCAAAGTCTCGGTGTGTTTAATGCAATTTCTCTCCACGCTCGGCAGATGACGGCGAGGAGCAAGGGGGACTCCTTGACTGTACACACGGCAACGTTGAGTTTGTTCGTGGGCAGACAATAAACGAATATCTCGCCCCAAATGTCCGCAGGTAGTCGTCGGAGGTGTTGCGAGCGCACAATGACTGTCGACGAATTGTTGGAGTCCATCTCGTTCGGCCTGAAGACGACCAATCTCTACATCGAGCCTTTCGATCCTTTCCTTTGGCTCATGCACAAGATACTGTAGCTCCTTGAGCTCCCTAGCCGAAGGAGTATAGTTCGTGTGTAAGACACGGGCGTAATGGAATTCAGGAGTCATATTCCGTCGTTTCTGGGCCAATTGGGGTTCTTTCCAAAGTCATTTACCTTGGATTGATGAGAAAGGGAACGTGTAAGCTCACCTTATTCTGTCCTCTCTATTCATATACAGACACGATTTGCCGTGCTTCGACAATGTCTGTCAGTGTGTGCTGTAGCTGCCGCGATATCTTGGCTCTGCCCGTGGTGGTTCGAGTCATCACGGTCATTGATCAGTCAACTCCAATCTCTCCGCGTGACTAGTGAGTACTGAATGGCAGCCATTCGGTGAGAACGGGAATCGTTGCACTGAGCACTCCTTGAAGGTTTCTGGATCCGACCTGGCACAACTTCCTGGTACCTGAGAACCTCTTTTGCCATATCATACATAGTCTCGACTAAGAGCTTCTGTGTCCAACGAAACTTGTCTTTCTCTGGCCAAGTGTACTATGGCCGTTGTTCATTCTCAAGGGTTCCAATGGCGTGTGAATATCCTGCGAATTCATTCGAAATCATATCTATTTGCCCCTCGTTACGATCATAGCTAAAACATTCTGCTTTAGACTCAGCCTACTCTTCCCATGGTCCTGGCGAGTCATCGAGCATCCTGTTGTGAGAATCAGCAACCAAAGAGAGGCTCGTTTCGAGTTCCTCCCACTTGAAGTCGACTGAGATACCCTTGGCTTCTCGCAACGTACTCAAGGTCGCCATCAGCTGAGGGGAACGCATCGCAAGCACATCTTCCTCAGTCATTAATCCTAGGTCCGCCCTGAGGTGCTTCAATTTCGACGATCTACCCTCCGCTTGGACGAATTCCAGAATGGAGTCGATATCGCCAGTCCGAAACCTGCCACAGTCAACCACCTCCAGCTCAGGACATGAACCAGACCCGTTGAGTGCCGAAAGCACGGTCGTTATCCAGCCCAGAGGTGGTACAGTGGTGGTTGTATTGGCATAGCAAAGATTCATTTTCGAGAAGGGCCACGCTCGTAGTATTAAGGTGTTTAGGAATGGCGCCGATTGTAGACTTCGTGACAAAGCCTCTGCCTTCAGGATATGGTAACAGGAGATCTGGAGGTGAGTGAGGTGGAGGGAAGCGGCGATGAGATTATGGAACGGTAAGACTTCGTCTGCCATTGTCGCAGTGGACGGCCTTCCTAGTTCGACGCAGAGGCGACGTAACTGCGGAGCGTCGATGGTGTCGAAGGTGTCCTTGAAGAGGTGATGGAATGTACGCACGCCATCCTGACCAGTATGTACCACTCCATCTAATAAGAAGTTGAGTTCTTGAAGGCTGGGGAAACGTACGGTATCTCCTTTGTGAGGAATGACAGTGGTGAGGGGAAGAGCACGATTTCGACAAAATAAGTGAGTGTGGATCGTAAGGACCTTCAGGGCCCGAGACGTCTTTGCAACCTCGCGCAACGACTCGAAGGGATTTGGTTCTCCGATAGAGAAATTCAAAGTAAGCTGTGTCAATCGGAGACAGCGCGATTGAACGTCATGAAGAGATCTGGATGCGTGCCACAAATGGAGGGAGTGGAGTGAGGGTAATTTGGGAAGAAGACTTGCGAAAGCAGTGGGTGACTTTTGCGGCCTAGTATTCGGAGGAGCGTCTGTACACGGCGCGAGTAGTCCCATGCTCCTGGCGTGTACAACCTCCAAGATAGGGAGATCCTCTGCGGTGAGCCGTTCGAGTGGTCGTAGATGTGTAGATTTCGTGGAATAATTGAGTGCAAGGGTCCTCCAACGGTAGGAATAGCGAACCAAAAGGTCCATCAATGCCGCATAAGGATTTTCGTCGATATCGACCTGTGCCGATGGATTTGAGGAATCCTTATTTACTATCGAGATAGAAAGGGTCAATGGTCGGGATCCGGACCTATTCAGCCATGTTTTGATCCCCTCCAGTCGAGCTTGGGGCGCCGGATGGACATCAGGCTCCCAAACGCATATGTGCAAAGCACTCCAAAGTCGCGGTGTGTTCAATGCGATTTCTCTCCACGTTCGGCAGACGGTGGTGAGGAGCAAGGGGGACTCCTTGACTGTACACACGGCAACGTTTAGTTTGTTCGTGGGCAGACAATAAGCAAATATGTCTCCCCAAATGTCTGCAGGAAGTCGTCGAAAGGGCGCTGCCGCGACGAAGTGTTGGAGTTCATCTCGTTCGGCCTGAAGGCGATTGATTTCTGCGTCGAGCTGTTCAATCCTTTCCTTTGGTTCATGCACAAGATGCTGCAGCTCCTTGAGTTCCGTTGCCGAAGGGACATGGTTCGTATGTAGAACACGGTAGAACTGGGATTCAGGAGTCATATTCTGTTATTTTTGGGGCAATTGGGGATTTTGTCCAGTGTCATTCACCAAAAGAAACGCGTAAGCTCACCTTATCTTGTCCTTTCTATCGGCGTACAAATGCGACCCTCTGCTTCTCCGACAACGTCTGTCACTGCGTGCTGTAGCTGCCGCAGTATTTCGACCCTGCCTGGGTTGATATGAGTCATTACGGTCATTGATCGTCAACAAATCAGCTTCCAGTCAACCTCTCCGCATGGCTGGTGAGTACTGAATGACGGCCATTCGGGCGTTCGAAGAGTTTCAAGAGAACGGGACTCATTTACACTCAAGAGTCAAATGAGGATTGCAATGGTTCATGGAGGAAGCTGAGAATCGATTCACGACGAAGGAGAACTGCGCCGCGTGTCAATGTCTCCGGAGATCCCGGTCATTGGCCGGCCTGAAGGCCTTGAAGAACTTGGACCTATGTTAACAATGTCTACAAATTGACATTCGCCTCCGCCTACTGGGTGGTGGTATTCCCAGCTGCATCTTAGAGGTTTTACATGTATCTTGTTGCAAGCTAGGTCATTACAGCTCGTGAACCACCCACATTTACAAGTACAAGAAAGAATCTCGAAAAAAGAAGGAAAAGTCCCTAGATAAATGAGCAATCCGTAACCACAAGTCCGTCGTTAGAATCTATTCAATTCACTGCTCGTCGTAACCAACCGAATCCCACCATGAGCCTCTAGCTCATCAGCAGACGGCGGTGTTGGTGTCCGGTCCCGGTCACCCTTGTTCACCAGACCCACGCTCTCCTCCCGGTTGTCCCCCGGTCTCTGGGGGTACCGTTTTTCCGGTCTTCCTCGATGGGAGGACCCATCTCCCGAAACCCTCTCCTCCCCATCATAACTCCTCGCCGAGTCCGTTACACTCGGGAAACTCAGCATCGTCTCCCGATTGTCGTCAGCGAATATCTCCCTCGAATCCATCCTTCCCGGAACAGGCTGCTTGAACCGCTGGTGCGCCATCGTCGGAGGCGCACTATGAGGAACACTGGCGTCTCGCCCGAAAAGCGACGTAGGCGAGTCTTCAGGACTTGGGCTTTCCGAGAACAGCAATGATCTCTCCTCAGGTTTCGTTTTCGTGTTCAATGGGTGTAGCGGATAGCCAGCATCCGCTCCCCCGGCCAAGTGCTTCACTGCAGGACTCGGAGACCCCTGTGCTGGACGGTGCTCGTGCTTCGCATATGGATCCATCCTCGTCGTCGCTGACCCTGGTGGGTGATACTGATGCACCAAATCCGTATTGTCGAATTTGATGGTCGGCCTCTTGTTGAGTATCTGGGAATTGACTGACGGAACACTCCGCATCGACCCTCCATCGTCACCTTGCGTCGCAGCAGCGATAGACGGCGAACCCGGTTGCACAGGTGGATCGTACAGCTGATGTCGTCTCATGCCGTGAGGTCCGGGGCTCACCTGAGCCGGTGAGAGCCATGGCTGTCCTGGATCGTAAGCTGCGGCTGCGCCGTGAGGCCTTGGTTGGAGGGCGGACGTCCGGCTAGTTTGGCTCATTCGTCTCGCGCTTCTGGCTCGGACGATGGATCCAATAGTACCGAACGATCCTCTCAGCGCGTCGATTCCGGGGTCTTCGACGCCTGCAACATCCTTTTCGTCCATCGTCTGGGTGTTTTGACGAGCAGCTTGTAGAAGTAAGGTCGACCTGCGATCCAACTTGGACGAGAGCTGCTGAGGGTCCACTTTCGACATCTGGAGGATGGTGATGCCAACGCAAATGGTGAAGAATCCGAGAACGATTGTAAGAATCTCCTTGACGTCTGCATCGAGCCCTTTGAAGAGCACCTGTGTTTGTGCTCAGTGAATTATCTGTTAACGTCTTTTGGTGAAGAGAGGGACTTACGACCGTCGTGATCAGCGTAAATGTCGTGACTGTGGGTGGCGTTCGGTTGGTACGACTGAGCAGAGCAATCGGCAAGGAGAAAACTTACAAATAACGTAGTAAGTGGGCGTGACTGGAGAGCGCAAATGAGATTCTGAGTTTCACGGGGAAATAGGGGCGGGGAAACCTCACCCATGGCAGTATTAAACATCGCCAGCGCTTTGTTGAGGTAAAACACCTCAGTCACTGAAAGAAGAGGGTCAGAGACGTCCCATGATACTGTCCCAGGAAGCTTACAGAGTGTTATTACAACAAATACCAATAAGAAATACATGAACCAGTACTTGAACTGAAGGAAACACATCAGTCATGATTGTTCCCAGCTCATACCGAATTAACACATACCTGGTTATCTCCCTTGATACTCGTGATGATGGCGGCACCCAAACCGGTCGTGACACTGACACTAAGTGCACCAATCATGCTGCAGACAGATATGTACCACATCATCGACTTATCGCCATATCTGGTTATTGATGCATGTCAGTCAACCGTTGAGGAGATTGAGTGTTCCCTGCGTACTTGGGTGCAAAGAATATCACGATGACGATTGAAGCAACAATAAGTACTCCTCCCCACGCGAGGAACCCGGGCGCCAAAAACAACTTTTGGAATTCTCGTATTTGACCGATGGTCGAGTGACTGGGACCTGAAGTGACAAGATCAGGAAGTGTCATGACGTCGGACGGTTGGTGAGCGTACTGTTCAGAGCAATGATGGTGGATCCAATCTATTGTTGATTCGTAAGCGGTGTTCACGGAGATGAGAAGAGGCGAGGACGCACGATACATAGCCCACAACCAAGCCAGCCAAAGAATGTCAAAGCTTCTTTCAAGAACCAAGAGGATAGTACAGCGCAAATAACGACCGATAGTGCACCAAGGGGCGTCTGTTGAAAGGTTTGCTTCTTGGACGGTTCAATCAAGGATGGGTGATAGACGCACGACTATCAAGGCTTCTACAAAGGCATAAGCTGTTGTAAACCGTGTATGATTAGTAAAGAGCGTATTGGAAACTGAGCGATAAACTTGCCAGCAAAGTTGCAGATTTCCCCCAATATCATTACTGTTCAACGAGTTCAGCCATTCGAAAGTCTTTCATTAAAGTTGTTGAGAACGCACGAATCATTCCAGACCACCATAGCCACTGAGGAACAGTATTAGCCTATGTGGGTGATTGGAATGAAAGCCACCGACGTACCGATTTCAGGTATGCAACTCCCTCTCCAGCTACCCCTCCCGCCTGTGACTTTATCAAACCCTTCTTCTTGACTACATAACTGACACCGATAAGCAGTCCACTCGAAATGGCCAAGATAATGCCAACAATCTAGAGAACGAAGAAGAGTAAGTATTGGAGAAATAGCTATGACGCCAAGGATTCAATTATACGTACTCGAAGGTTGGAGTTGGTGCCAACACTGCCATCTGTGCTACTCGCTGAGGCTGACTCCGCCATTGCTGTAGCTGACGTTGTCGGCGACATTACAGAGAGAGAAAAAGGACTGGCTCTGTCGAGGGCAGAGCGGGAAAAGGTGGTGGTTTTGATGAAAGAGGGACCTGGATAACCGGGAAGCCGGCCGGGAAGGTACAATTGCCTAATCAGGATTTTCCACAATTCATTATCGGCAGATTTACTGCCTGCTAACTCCACTAGATTTTCCCATCACCTTTCTTGTACCGCCATCATTGAGTAGCGTCACTGCGATGTCGTCCGCGGGTTGTCTTGTTCAATGACAGAGATGACAGAGCTCCTTCGCCAAACCCCACCCCCCGACGTAAACAAGATCGAGAGTTCCGACTTCGTCTGCGAAGTAGATTTTTACTCTGCCGCGATTCGGATTAGGGTCGTTAGTAACTGGTTACCACCGCGATTTGTGAAGTACGCTGAGCTCATCTCGGTCTGGCCACGTTGTTCAGTGTCACTCTTTTCGACCCCCCATCGCGAGGTCGGCAATCATCGCCCCTTAACTTGACCGCAATCCATACGAAGTCCTCTCAAAATCATCGACGGCCACTCTTTGTTCAATGTTGAACTGAAACTTATATACTGGCTGTGGACTCCGGAACAACGAGCGTAAAACTTCTCTCATAATGAAGGCCCGCAGTGGATTACGTTGGCACACTGCACAGGAAATCAGGACAGCTTGGACTCATGACGAGAACGCTATATGAATATTCGCGAGTCGTAAAGGGGCTTCGCGACCCACGATGCATAGGATCGCTACCTGGAACATTTGCAATCGACTTCGGCGTGAATATTTTCACCTTTCGCAGCCAGACATGCCTCCGGCGACTGCTCGATCTTTTGCCTTTGTGGCTGCTTGAATAAACACGCCGGAGGGTTGCGGTCCGGTAAAACGGTACTCTCCAGCTCTCAGAACGATCGAGGGTGTCATGGGCTCACTCGACTGACTTGGTTCGAGGTAAGTATTCCACATTCATCGTGAACGCATGCTATCCAGCGTTCAACGTCAACCCCGATTTCACCAGCCTGAGGTCAACCTTAGGTCCTCAGCACACGTTCCAATTAATTTGACCCTTTCCTCGTCCACACCAGCGGCCAACCCGGAACTCGCGATAGTATCACCGAAATCAGATATGAAGGGCTCAGCCTCTCCTATTCAGGCCTCGACATCCGAATTCAATATCACTGGTATTGCCACTGGGACTCTTCAAGTTTAGACTATCGAGGTTCGGCCTAGCTTCCGGGACGCTCGCCCCGCATCATAATCCATGGCCGGAATCACGACTCGTCGCGCCCACAGTCTTTCAGAATATACTAAAACCCCGCCCGTCTGGCTACGAGACGCTATATACTTCTCAATATATTCTGTATCATCAGCACCCTCCGAGAGATTTTGCGAACTTCCGTCTAACCGATTCTTTTTTCCGAAATGTGCAGTGAGAACAGGAGAAGTTGAACATCCGTGTTGCCGACTCTCAAAGTACTTATTGCACGGACTGATGATCACCAATTATACTACGAGTCCTAGTGAACGATCATATTGCCTTGGATACTCCCAGTCTCACCCGCGAGTGCTCGCAGCCGTGAGAGTATGCGTAGAATGCGTAGAGGAGACTACTTGGATACAGTTCCCGCGAGTCTCGGCTCAGTTGACCTCTAAATGAACCTGAAGAATTAAGATGTCCTTTCCGCGTCCTCTCTACGTCTCAATTCCCCCCTTCGCACCCTTCCACCCCAAACACATACTATGATCTCATTCAAAGTCAAGCACGCAATTCTGGAGACCCTGGGTGAGTACAGCACGAGGGTCTAGGTGCACCAACCTGTATCGAGTGCTCTCCATTACCTGACGACTACATCATGATATACGCGTTGTGCCTCGACTACGGACGACACGCCACTTAACTTGGTGGGGATACGCGACTATTATAATTACTTATCGGTCTAGGACGTTAAGGAGAAACAAAACCGCCGACCCGTGTAGACCGATCATGAGCGTCGCCGTATTCCCACATTTGTGCTTGTCTTGGACTGTCAAAGTGCCAGTGGGTTTTTTGCCTGGAAAAAAACGCGACGATTCGAGGCAAATCCCAAAAACTTGAGTGCTTACTACTAGTATCCACTCACCGTTCACGTATAGTTCAAAATCGATGCCTCCCTATCGAACGTTTGTGGATGCATCGACGAATGTATCCATATGTATGTCAACTACATAGATACGCCACGCCACGCCACCTTTGACCTCAGCCTAGATGCTAATCTGCGTCCATGTGAAGATCTAGTCATAGGACGACGGGGCCACGGCGCTACGCCACCAGGGCCATGAAATTTAACAACATGAAAATAGCACGGTGCGGGGAAAGAGCTGGGTCCATGGGTCCATATGACTCCCCAAGTCCTTATCTGCTATTAAGAGTCTAGACCCATGGAGGGCGATCGTACTTTTTTTGGGTCGCGTAGTTCTGTGTCGGAGGGTGAGGGTGACTATGGCGTAGCGCTTAGCCTCAGTCTGGGCCCAGGAGAGATACAGTACAATGACATCTGTGGTTCTCGCTTTCTTCAGATAATGCACGTCTTCAGTTTCGTGAGGTATGTAGAGCCACAATACTGGTACTATCAGCAAGTGCTTAGCTTCGCTCGCCACTAGTAGAGCCGCGAATGTGGCGTTAATAACCCTTGATGCCAGCAAGGACTTCCGGTCGAGTATGGGCTGGTGGGAACTCGGGTTCGAATCGATGGCGGCATTGAGGACCTGGCGCTCAGCGCTAGTAGAATTTCCTTCCTTTCTTCCGTGACATCCGCTGGGCTGACACTGGGCACATAGAAAGCTACGGGCACGGGTCGCGTTCGTGTCGTGTTTTTTACATATACGTGTCGAATTCCCGACTTCCCGGGAAATTCGAATGATCACAGTGTCAAGTGATGGATAGATTGATTGATAGGCTTTGTGTAGAGTGCCCCCGGTTTTGACGACGTCTTGAATGCTTCGAGGACCTTCGTCCAGTGAACCGGAGTCAAATTTCAAGTTGGATGTCATTGTCAAAGCGATATGTAGACGTCGGGTTTTCCCGGGGTTGGGAGGGAGTGGAATGTTCGTTACAGTAGGGGAGTAAAAGCGTCGATGACTGGATTGGTCGTTATGCTTGTTTTTTTTACAAGGAATGTCTGTTCGCGAGATCGATGAATGATTAGCTGCCCTATTCGGGTGGTGTTTTGAGTTGGGAATTCGGGACGGATCGTTTTGTTGATTGATGTGGAATAGCACGCGCGTATGAGCCTAGCCCGTCCTTTGTTATGAACGATGGATGGGAATATGCACCCGTGGAGCAGGGCGTATCGATTATCCCTAATGACTGAATCAAAGAGTCAAGAGCTCGCAACGCAGATATCCGGATGCTGCGCAGGCACATTACAATGGAAGGCTGAAGCTTGGAGACGGACGGTCCAAGCCCCGGGATACATGCATCTGCCATTTCATTCAACCTCCAGTGCTGAAGCGCTGAAGCCTGGAGTTCCGCTTTGGATAGAAGGCTCTGCTAAGTTTTGATTTTGGTTTTGAGATGGGTAGATACCCGCTGTATTCGACATAGCAGCTCCGTACAGGAAATGTCCCATCACCCGTAGGTCCACCGACGTCAATCGGTGAAATTCGATGGGATTTTTCGGAGACGGATGAACGGAGTGGCGTACAGAAGCGAACCAGAGGGTACAAGGTATGCTTGAATGCTTGAATTGACCTTATTTTTCGTTGAATAGTCGAGCCGATCAAAGAGAAAAAGAACAAAGGACTGACGGTGGCAGTGAGTCCAAGTGGTGCACATGGACCAAAGGAGGGACGCCCTGATTCGGTTACATTTGCCGGCATGTCCTCCGAACTCAGTCCTGTCATCACCATACTGTGAGGGCGGAAACGAACGTTAAAGACCTTCCTCCTTGTCTCTAACCTTCATTGCACGACCTCTGGCTGGTCCATATTTCCCTTTCTCCCTCCTTCCTATCACCTTTCCGTCCATCAGCGCGCTCACATCGACAGAGTGACGCGGAGTAACGTTATTCAACTCTTTGTCTTCATCGTCGGCGGTGTACAACAGGAAGAAAGGATATGGCCAGTTCAAACGCGGCCGCGAGGGGATCTATAGAACTAGAACTAGGTGGTTTAGTCGGAGAGGACGGAAGTGCGACGGTTATACCAGAGATAAATGTTGCGACGAGCTATAACCATGAGGAGGTTGCACCATGGCTCGACGGGGTGAGTGCTTATTTTCTTTGCGAAATTGCATTCATTATGCAGCAAGGAATGGGCGATGCTTGCGAGGAAGAGAAAGGCTGTCATGATCTTGCCCAAAAATTTCCCCGGCAGATGAGGCAACAAGACCTCGCGTTGGGCTGCAGGAGGTTGCAGGTTGCTTGCCTTGACAATGCCTGCATGAAGGGTTCCATATGACCCGTACGAGTTTGACAGCCAATCTGTCTGGCGCACTGTCGAGCGCACTGTCGAGCGACGTTATTCGTTCCAAATTCGTTCGCCATAAGCCTCGTTGCATGTCACCGTCAAATTTTGACAGTGTTCTCTTTCTTCCTTTTTTCATTTTCCTTTCTTGTTCCGAACCGTCTCTCATTCCTTTCTGCCCTCAGCCTTCACCTCCTGCATCACCTCCATCGCCGGAAGCACCAACGACAGGCAAACTGCGCGCATTAGGCTTCCCACAGAAACTTTCCTTCAACTCTCTGCGACAGAATAGCTATCCCAATCATCCTCCATCTCATTCGAATCGTGCAAATCATCGCAGTAGACCCTCAGAGTCTCATACGACCAGCAGCAGAAGCTCGGAATTCGACCCATATTTCCAGACCATCGAATACAGGGTCTCCGAGGACTCGACCACATCTCATCCTAATTCATTATCTCCTCTCATTAACGGCACCCAACAACCGCAAAGAGAACTCCGGAAAGCGAAATCTTCCCTATTTCCGATGTTCAGGGGACTCCGAAATCCGAACAAGAAGGGAAAACCAACACGTTCTCGAGCCACCTCGAATGCAGATGAAGAGCAACATCCTTCTCTTAGGCCTCACATACCACCGCTACCGGATCTACCGGTTACGCGGGCTGGGCATAGTAGGGGAATGCCTTCGGGGATGAGGACTGAACCGTCATCGCCACAACATCCGTCGTTCCCTCAACCGCAACTGAGAAGAGATCCGAGTATAGGCAGGGACAAGGAGAAGGAAAGGGGGCTTGTCAAAAAGAAGTCTCCTTGGAAGACGAAGCGTGAAGACGAACGGGGTGCTGCTGGGTCGTCTTCTGTACCCCCTCTGCCACCTCCGAAGGACGAGATAACCCTCGACACGAATCTGGACGAGATGGAGGGGATCGTCGACCAGAGTGTTCTCAGCGTCAACAACCAGAGCTCTTCACCGGACGGAATCAACTTTGATGGAGCCTCCTCGCACAAAGACAGCAAGGCCAGGTCGTTATCCGATCGAAGTTTCAGCAATAGCACCACGTATGTTGGCTCCGGATCCTACCAGTCTCACCTTCCACCTGTCCAGTTCTCCGAGTTTCGCGATCCGTTTACACCCTTGGCATCGAGTTCTACGTATACTCTCAATGGAACGACTCACAGAGCTCCACCGCGCACTTCTTCCCTGAGAGGGAGGCCGGATCCCGATGCTAGTATCTCGCCCACGACTATCCTCAACGGTGATGGTGCCGCTGCCTCGTCGTCAGAACCGAATGGGACTCCGAGACCTTTACCACAACAACCTTCCTTTACATACGTGCAAGATAGCCCACGGCCTTCGGGCGAAGATATCAAAGGCAAAGGCAAATCGACTGAGGGGACTAATAAGGACTGGGAGATTCCAGAATCATGGGGTTTTGTTCCGGCGGACAAAGATCCTCATCATCTTCCGGAGGACGAGGCGTATTCGTCCTCTGACGACAGCTTGGGCGGAACTAACTTTGGGGGTCGGATACGGTTCTCGAATCCATCACAAGACCAGGACCAGGATTCGTTGACTACTCCTGAGGACGAGCTGTCGGAGAGGGCTGCGTATGATGAGTTTGGAGTTGGCATAAATGGGAGATTCAACACCGGGTCCTCGCTTACCTCGCATACGAACGGGAGCACGCTGTCTGGGATGTCTTCATACATGAATGGGAGTATGGCATCCTCAACGTTCTCTTCGTTTATGAACGGGAGCATGGCATCTATCGACACTATCCAGACGGTTCAGAGCGGGAGTACGGGCCATGGGAGTAAACGAACCAAACTCGGGCTGTTCAAGGAGAAAAAACCGAGTGGGAAGAATAGCATACCGTCCTCGTCAAGCTCGGATCATTACCATCATCCCCGATACCCAACTATGTCGTTGCACTCTTTACATTCTTCTCATGCGCCAGTGTCATACCCGCACTCTCAACTTCAACCCCCACCCCCTCATTCATTCGCACTCAGTAGCTCGGATAGACGCCGGCGGTCCTCGACGAACACGGGGAAGAAATACGCGATGCGTGTTTATACGGCGAAAGATACGTATCACGTCATGAGTGCCAACTTCACGGCGAGAGCTCAGGAGCTGCTACCGATGCTGAATACCAAGCTATTGCCTCAGGAGCTGGAAAAGGCAGATTCGTTTCACCTCTATCTACAAGACCGGGGAAGAGGTGGGTGTTCTGTTGCAACCTTTTCTAGGATGACCCCATTTGCTGACGACATCTGTTTTCAGAGCGTGTTGTTGCACCGAACGAACGGCCAGCTGATCTCATGAGAAGGCGCTTAGAGCAGGCTGGATATGAAGTATCTGATGGGTTAGAGTTGGGTGGGGAAGGGTTGAGTTTCCTGTTGAAATTTGTCTACAAGAGCAAGCTGCTGACACCGGTGAGTACTCGCGCGAACGGAAGTTCTTACCCGCGTCGCTGAACCCCAGTCTTTTCTCACTCAATTAGAGCCAGAATATACACCTCGAAAACTATGAAACTGTCGATCTTTCGAAGCGTCACCTCCGCACTATCCCTCCTATCCTCCATCAACATGCGACCGAGATCGTCACGTTGAATCTCTCGCGAAACCACAACCTCGAACTCCCCGCCGATTTTATGGATGCGTGCACGGGGCTTACTGAACTTCGGTTATCCGAAATGGCGTACAAGAGGGTTCCGAATTCCATACTCCGCTGTTCGACGCTCAATCGCCTCGACATCAGTGGAAACCGACTAAGCGAACTGGAACAGCCGTACCTTGATTCACTTCCTGAACTTCGAACGCTCTATGTCCAGAACAATCGGTTGGAGAAGCTTCCGTGGCATGTTCCCAAGTGGGCATTGACGAACTTCAACATCTCGAATAACAAGTTCAAGGTTCTACCGAGTGTCGTTTGTGAATTGGAGAACCTTCGCGATCTCGACATCTCGTTCAACATGATTACGGAGCTTCCGGAGGAGATTGAAAAGCTGAAAAAGCTAGAACATCTCATCGTCACTGGGAACCGTCTCACATCAATACCGAGTCAATGTGCGGGGTTGGAGAGTTTGAGGAGGTTGGATTGTCGGCGGAACAATATTGGGGATTTGGGTGCGATCGGGATGTTGAACAAGTTGGAGAAGATCAGTGCGGACTGGAACGCGTTGCATGAGGTGAACCTCAGCGTCGGGCCCTACGTGACCACGATCGATGCGACGCATAATGAGATTACTCAGTTGTCATTGGTTCCGGGACCGATTGGGCACACGCAGTATTCGCTTTCGTCGTTGGATGTGTCGCATGCGAGGCTTTCATCGCTTGACGACAGGCTTGTGGAGCAGTTGACGTCGCTGAAGCACCTCAAACTCGATTACAACCAGTTCAAGGTCTTACCCGAGTCGTTGAAGTCGTTGACTCAGCTGGAGACCCTTTCGATTGCGGACAACCACCTTTCACATTTGCCGGAGAAGATTGGGGACTTGCAGAGCTTGGTGTTGTTGGACGTCCATAATAACAACTTGAGGGAGTTGCCGCAGGATCTGTGGAACTGCGGAAAGCTGAAGAAGATCAACGCGACGAGCAACTTTTTGGAGAATTGGCAGTATCAGCCTTCGAACGATGCGCGTATAGAGCAGGTCCCTGAGCGTAAACCATCTGCTTCATCGCTAGGACATAAACCTCCGTCCTACTCTTCCCCTCTCCCTCCCCTGGCCCGTAGCTTGGAGAAGTTATATCTCGGAGAGAACAAGTTTACCGACGACTTCCTGATGCCACTCACCATCTTGAAAGAGATTCGGGTCCTCAACCTCTCGTTTAATGATATTCAGGAACTACCGCCAACCTTCTTCTACAGCTTAACCAATCTGGAAGAGTTGTACTTGAGTGGAAACAAGTTGACGAGTATACCGATACCGACGGAGGAGGACGCGCCTGTGCGGAAGAAGCTGAACACATTGTTCTTGAACGGAAATAGGTTTCAGACGCTACCGGCGGAGCTTCAGAAGATACTGAGTTTGACTGTGCTCGACGTTGGGAGTAATCTGTTGAAGTACAATATCAACAACTGGGAGTTTGATTGGAATTGGTGAGTCATCTCTGTCTGTCCCCCCTTTTCAGGGATAAAACTGACATTGCGTCCCCAGGAACTTCAACAAAGCTCTCAAGTACCTTAACCTCTCAGGCAACAAACGACTTACGATCAAATCCGATAGGCAAAGTCGTACTGTCTCGCACATCCAGCCAGCCTCGCAGAAACCACAGATCCCACAGGACTCGTCGTATTCACAGAGCTCGACCTCTCAAAACTCGAGCATACCGAACTTAGCCGCCTTCACCAGCCTGGGACAACTTCGTGTGCTCGGCCTCATGGATGTGACGATTACCCCCACCTCCGTAGGGATGGACCTCCCAGACGAGAACGAGGAACGCCGTGTCCGGACCTCCGAGTCGACCGTTCTGGGGATGGCGTACGGGATCGCGGATACCCTCGGTAAGAACGAGCAGCTGAATATGCTTGACCTTGCCACGGTTCTGCCGGGTCGCGATAACGAAGCCGTCTTTGCCATGTTTGGCAGGGCTCAGCCGCCGAAAGCCATGGCGCATATCAGTGGGAACAAGATCGCCAAGTTCCTGAGGGACAAGTTCGTGGAGGTCTTCATGAGCCAGCTACAAGCGCAGGGAGCACAGGAAGGATCTGGCGTTAGCGTCACTGATGCGTTGCGGAGATCGTTTTTGAAGCTGAACCAGAACCTTCATGATAACCTCTTCCAGACAACGAGGAAGGCGTCAATAACGAGCAACGGCCATGCCAACCAGCACAACTCGGTGGCAAATCGAGGTGGTGCGTCGGGTATTGTGCTCTATTTCGAAGAGAGGAAGCTGAAAGAGAGGAAGCTGTACGTTGCCAATACGGGGAATGCGTTGGCTGTTGTGTGCAGAGGAGGGAGTGCGCAGCCTGTCTCGAAGAAGCACGATCCGTATGATAAGGACGAGATAGCTCGGATTCGAAGCTGCGAAGGATGGATTTCGCCGGAAGGACTGGTCAACAACGAGCTTGATATTTCTCGCTCGTTCGGCTTCTTCCATCTGATGCCTATCGTCAATGCCCGTCCCGAAGTGCGAGAGTGGACCCTTACCGACTCGGACGAGTTTGTGATTGTTGGGAACCGGGGGCTTTGGGATTACGTCTCCCCTCAGACCGCTGTCGATATCGCACGGCAGGAACGGGCAGATCCTATGATCGCGGCACAGAAATTACGAGACTTCGCTCTGAGTTACGGTGCGGAGGGGAGTACCATGATCATGGTCATCTCCGTGTCCGACCTCTCCGACCACATGTCGAGACTCATACCGAGGCCACTCAAGGACAAAACCATCGACAAAGATCTTAGACGCCTCGACCTCGAGGTCAGTCCTCCGAAGGGACACATTGCCCTTGTCTTCACAGATATCCGTAACTCGACGCACTTGTGGGAGGTCAACCGGGGAATGCCTGCCGCCTGGCGTCTCCATAACAGCCTCTTACGTCGTCACCTCCGAGGTTGCGGTGGATATGAAGTCAAGACCGAAGGAGACGCATTCATGTGTGCATTCCCGACGACATTAGCAGCGGTCTGGTGGGCGATGGTTGTCCAGGTGGAACTTGTCAAACAGTCTTGGCCTCTCGAAATCCTAGAATGCGAGGATGGGAAACCCATTCGCGATGCTGAGGGCCGGATCATCGCACAAGGTCTCTCCGTGCGTATGGGCATTCATTGTGGTAGACCCCTCTGTGAACAAGATCCCGTCAACCACCGTATGGACTACTTTGGACCGGTCGTCAATCGTTCGGCGCGTATCGAAGGCAAGGCTGCTGGAGGCCAGATCATGTGTAGTGCCGAGGTGATGAAGGAGATTGATGCCAAGGTTCTCAATACTGTGCAACCTCCTGAATACCCCGATATACAAGCCATCGAGGGCATCCGCCAGATGGAAATCCAATGCGTCTACGTCGGCGAGGTTCAACTCAAGGGTCTCGAGCTTCCTGATCACCTCACCCTCATCTACCCCCTTGAGCTTGCCGGCCGCCATGATATCCAGGAGACAGTGTCCAACCCTACCTCGAACACTTCCCGTATCCAGTTCGACGTTAAGCAACTTCGTCAACTCGGCTTGATCTGCCTGCGTTTAGAGGCATTGGCGAGCTCTCGAGTCTTCCTGGAGATGTCAGCGGACCGTAAGAGTAGCGCGCGGACAGCAGTCAACGGTGACGAAGAGGACGAAACCCCTCCTCTACAGCTATACGGCAACCCCGACTTCCTCCTTCCAGCTCTAACCGAAAATTCTCCCGAGAAAGACTTCATGGTCGTGCTCGATACTGTTTCAGGGAGGATAGAAAACGCGGTAGCGCGCATCAGAGAGGTGATGGCCATCCACAAGTCGAAGAGGACGCTCCTGGAGGCCCTAAAAGTAGAAAACAAATTCGACGAGCGGACGTTGGAGTCAATTTTGAGTATTCTGGAGAGTGTATAGTTATTTCTTTTCGATTCCCTTTCCTCTTTTTTCTCTTTCCTCTTCGTTTGGTCGCATCGTTTCGTTATCACTGTTGGATTGTCATTGTTTCGGTTTTTGCTTTCTCTTTCCGCTACATCTCGGTTTTACCACTTACTATTCCCAGTATATTTATCTCCATTACAATCTGTACTCTATGCACGAACTTTGTTGTATATACCTCTGTACCTCCCTACATTTTTGCATAATGCATGGAAAAAACATACTCTCAATCCGTGGTGGGCCCGGCTGACAGTGTTGATGTCGAACGTTACATAAAACTTCGCGTTATTTCTCATTTCTTATTTCTTATTTCAGAGCTGAGTTGACGTTGACCTTGCACCACGACATCCACAGCAGGATGATCACTTCGCATTCAGAAATACCTCTTTCGACGACTACTACAAATGGCCTCCTGCGGCATACTCCTAGGAAAGATCCTTACCATTACCATTCAGAGAGCGGTCAGTCTTTTCCACGCCATTCAATCAGCTTTGGACGCCCTCCAACATCCGGCGATGGTGGCCATTTGAGTCGGGATCACCACGAGATCACTAAAAGGCAATGCCCTTCTCACCTTGTACTCCCACGCACAGCAGGCGATACAGAAATCGAAGGAGGAGCTGGTGCAAAGTTGCTCTATCTTATTTCATAAGGGCTGAGGTGAGCTAAGGTTTTCGTCGATTTTCATCCACGTCGCTCAACAGTCAACGTTTCAACAGCCTTTATAGTATGATGGTACCTGAATCCCATTTCGCCAGCGTTCTCCACACGAACCACGTTCCATCAACGAAAGAGCTCGCAGAGCTGCAAGTTCTTATACTTGAACCAAAGGAGCGGATTGAAAGACTTGATGAGGAGATCCGTCGCCTTCAGGCCGAACGAGATGAACTCCAACAATTTGTCGACGATCATTCTGCCCTTACAGCACCCTTTCGACGACTGCCTGCGGATATCTGGGGCGAGATATTCATTCATTGTCTGCCCACGAACAAGCTGAACGTTGCATTATGCGCAGCGAAGGAGCACCCTCTGTTACTTACCACCATTTGCCGAGCATGGAGAGAAGTCGCTTTGAACACTCCCAGACTTTGGAGCGCTCTCCATGTGCACGTTCCCGGGACACATCCCAATCCCACGTTTCCAGCCCGACTGCGAGGTATAAAGTCGTGGTTGGATAGGTCCGGGTCCCGACCGTTAACCCTTTCTGTCTCGATGATTGACCATACTCCCTCGTACTTACCCGCAGTGACTGACTACGACTCAAGTCCTTACACGGCGTTGATGAACCTTTTGGCGTGCTATTCTCACCGCTAGAGAACACTTTCACTCGATTCCGGTGTGAAAGCATCGCATCTACGACCCCTCGAACGACTCACGAAAGAGGATCTGCCTCTCTTGGAGACCATCTATATTGGGAAGCCGGCCTTCCTCGTAGCCGGAGCAAACCCTTCCGCCCTTCCAACCCCGCCCCTTGAGGACCCCACTTCTTTTGCGAAACTTCTCCCTCAATTATCTTCACTCCGATCTTTCCATACACAACCTAGGGTCCCATTGGCGCTTGACACTGTCTCGACCTACCGTCGATTGACCCAGCTCACTTTAAGCTCCTCGATCCTCCCCAATGCGGCGTTGCGCCAAATTGCAATGTCGTGTCGAGTTTTGAGCACTCTCACTCTCCAATTGTTCTTTCATTCCTCACGGGAAAATGTCGCGCTTTCTCAAGAAGCCCCCGTCGACTGGCCAAGCCTCCGAGAATTGAACCTTCAACTTGAAGGGGCAGGCTATTACATTGGAGGCCGAAATGATGCGCCTTCGTTTCATCCTGTCTTGAAGGGCACCTTTGACAGTATCCTCGCACCACAATTGTGTCGCCTATTCGTCCAATTCGGAACGTTCACTTACCGACCAGTAGAAGATGTCGTTCCGTTCCAAGGCTTCATTGCCGGTTCCCCTTGCCTCACACATCTACATGTCCAGGGTTATAACGTTCTGGATCCAGAGGCCCTCTCGCGTTGCTTACAATTTGCTCCGTCGCTCACTGCTCTCACAGTCCGACCTTGCACGGAGTACTTTTCAGGTCTACGGCGCCTCAGACGACTGACCGTGATCTTTCCGTCCCCGGTATGGGTACCCAAGCTACTTTCATCTCTTAATGACCTTGGTTCATGCCCCGAGATGAAGATGCTTGACTTTGGCGGGTGTAAACCTGACAATATAAACTCGATCGTCGAGTTTGTTCAAGGGGAGGGCCGGTCGTCGAAGTTGAAACACCTCCGAGCGGACCTGGACTTCTTGCGCGAAGAAGAGGTTCGTGCGGTGACTTCCACGACTCTGACAGACACGTTGAGGTCTTTGCGAGAGACTCTGGATATTCTGGTTGCCCTCGAATGGCAGGTCTCTGAGAATGCCTATGATCCCTCGAAAGGGATGCCCATCGAAAACTCGCCATGGGCGAGTGATAGCTATCATAATTAGCCAGTCAAGTAGATAGTTGTGTGTCTGGAACACTATAGATATGAGGATTTGTTTCTAGTTCAAGACGGGCGTGCCCAATTGCCTTCACGAGTTGTGCAAAAGCAATTTCTATATATCATAGCCTACTTGGACTATTTGAGTTCCAACTCCGGATGGCGGAAGGTCGCCATAGCCGAGGGCGAATCTTCCGCTCCACCCCGAGCTCGGTCCTCTCGCACTATCACCATGTCGAGCCGATTTATTGGCACTTCTCTGGCTTCATCTCAACGTGTACAGCGAATAATTCTACTTCAATATGGAGTGATTAGATCCCGGTTCCGGGATCTATAAATAATATTCTTACGCACGAGTCATAGTCCAGAATACTATACCAAGACTTAGATCTTAGACTGGACTTACTTGGACGACTCGGCATCTGGGGCTATTACAAGAATCAGTCGAACGATAATTTGTATCGATAGCTCGGGCACTTGTGGTGAGTCGTGGTGCTTGACTTCATGCAATGAAACCAGCATAACAGATCGGTTATTCCAGCGAAATTATGGTTCTGAAATCCCATTTTGCGGGC
>JANHQD010002402.1:0-16387 GCA_024721195.1 Marasmius sp. AFHP31
CAGCTACAGACGATCCGCACGTTTCTTGAACCGTTGGTCTATTCAATGTATGTATATCAGCTATAGTTCTATGGTAACACGAATTCATTCAGTACTGAGGCTGATTATCAACGCCTAGATGTAACAAACACATGTGTACCTTGACATCATATGAACTCACAATTGACTGACCGTCTACAAAATCTTCTGCAAAGTAGTACTTTGCAGGTAAAAAAATCAACGTGTGCATATCAGGTATCATCGTGAATGTCCGATAAGATGGGCTAGGGGATGTCGGCTGTTGAAAGTGGGTCGTCCATATGACTGACCTCCAGTCTCAGCAGATCTGGGGAGGTCCTGAACGTGACTACCGCAAGGCTCATCAAGCCTCCGAAGGTCCTGTCTAGCCCTCAACAACTCAGAGTAGATGGGTGTAAGTATTGCTTCCACCTTCGACGCGACATCCTTCCGAAGGGTCTCCTTGAGAATATCCATTTCCTCCCGAATGGGACGACGATTTCTTGAACCTGGATATCATTGAGAACCGTTGCTCTCGCCGCTCAGCATGCTGCATGGAGACGAAGCTTCAAGTCTTGACCTACCAGGCTGCCACGATCTTCAGAATGTGAGGATGTGTCGCCAATTGTTAGTGAAAAAGTGAAATGGTGGACAACGCGAGAGACACGCGAGGGAAGCGAATCGCTCTTTCCGTCGGGGCCCCGGGCGGCAATTCCCGAAGCCGATTGAACCTCCGCAGAAAATATGAAGCCTTGACTCATGAGAAGCTCAGGCTGAGAATCTGCAGTTTACTTTAACCGCCTCACTCACAACTATTGCGTTCCCTCGAGTCTGCAAAGGTTCGCACGACGCAGCCATCAGAATGATTTCCGATCACATGATGCTCACGCCTCGGGCGCGATTGTTTGGTGCCTGTCTCAGGTCTCAGCCTGGAGTCTAAATCTTATGTGTGACGATTGTGCCGATTGTACTTCCACTAGCTAACCCCCACCTGGGACCTTTCTTGAACAGACACCTAGTGTCCATCCCCCTGAAAAGCTACCTCGATACGTACATAATGCTTTGCGATTGAAAGCTGACGTTGAGGTTTTCGCAGCAAATCTCCAGTCTTAATCAAGTTAAAGAATGTTTACAGGGTAGCACTACAAGACCTAGGAAATAACACTAAAGATAAGTTAACGGACCGATACAAATACGAAGGAGGGCGCTACAAGTCCGGACTCTGTGGCTGAACCCCCTCTAGACAGCCGTGGGCCTTATATTCACATATGTTGTGTCGTCTGGTGGAGACTGAGGTTTCGGTTTTACAGCAACATTTCCCTGAACACGAAATAATCATCGTTAACAAACCCCGAGATACAGAGACATCAATAAACCACTCACCCTGACATTGTCCATGGGAATGGCATCGGTCCAAATCGACTCTTCTACTGTATACGCCACTCCGTTCGTCGGTGCTCTCGATCGAGAAGTACCAGGGGCGTCCCCAAAGCTCATGTTCACTTTGGACGTCTCGCTTTCCATGCCACGCCCACCCTTGATCTTGACACGGTTGTTGAACACGACAAGGAGCGAATTGGAATAAAGCTTTGCAAGTATGAGGGCGGGAGTGATATGGAAGTCCTCTTTTGGGTAGACCAAGAAGAGGATGAGATCTACTATGGCCACGACAGCTGTGATACAAGTTCAGGGAAGTAGATTCTCGATCGAGACGAGAAGCGCTCGTACCTGTCAAGCTGCCGGTTTCCATCGTGAGTCGAATAAGTCTTCTCACAAGGTCTTTTGTCTGATTGAAGACGTCGACGTAACGAGACAGCTGAGTCGTCAAGGGGTAAGTCTTCTACGGCCTGTGTGGCAATGATGTGAGCAACTAAACGCACCGTATAGGTCATGGCAATCGCTATAGTGACGTCGCAAGCAGCACTTCCTCCCAACCAGAACTAATGAAGGTAGGTTACAACGGAACAACCCCGGGTTTGATGGCACTCACTAGGGCAGGAATGAAGGTGAAGTCCCGGATTTGTGAAAAGGCTCCAACTCGTCGAGTAATTACACCAACGGCTAGGGATCCCGCTAATTGGGCCAATGCCATCTGGAGACGCGTTTCCCGATAAGTCAGCGCTTGCGCTATGCTGAACGGGGAAACTAGCGCACAGCAAGTACCAATGCGGCAATGATTTTGGACTTGGACAACAAATGGATTCGATACGCAAAATATGTCTGCACCGAGAAGGCCACTTTGTGAATTGGGTGAGCACAGGAAGACCGCTCGTTAATGGACATCGGTACTCACCCAGTCCATCCAATATGCAGACATCGAACCATAGTAAATGAACCTCGTCGAGGGCCTGTAACCTACCGAACCCATATGCAAAGGTTCGGAAGGCATCGTGGCTGATCATAAGCGTCTGCATGGTTTCCACCAGGAAGACGGTGTATACGATAGCCTGGAAGGCTACCTTATCCCTCGGAAACGCCGTGTAGTAAATGTCTGTTTGGGACGGGTCAGCGTTGGAGCCTGGGGGCCAAGATACGGAATCTGACATGTTTGGACGGCGAGTACCCCATATAACCCATAGTTCAGCATGTATCCGAGGACCTGATGACCTCTTCAGCAAGGAGAGTGAAAGTGCGAGTCGGAGATGAACGCACGAGGGGCCCCGTACTAGAAAGAGAATGCCAAATAAGTGCCTAGCGACCTGGCACATTGAAGTGTCTCGAACTCACATTCTCGCAATAGTAGGAGGAATACCGACGTCTGCCATTTGAATACCGGTGGAGTAGAAACAGGTGGAGATACAGACAAAGGGAACGTTGCGGAAAGAAGGCCCAATTCTCACCTCATGTCCCAGCGCTCTCGTGCAAAGTATATATACGACGGGAATGAATTCCGACTGAATGTGAGCGTCGTACCTGGAATTAGCACGCTTTTTAGCATTTCAGTTACATCTACACGATGACCAAGCCTCCGCGACACGTTTTGACATTGTTTCAGGGTTACCAGAGCCCAGAATGGCGATCCACTGGACCACTAGCTTGGGCCCAATGACTTGAATCAGCACAGGATCAGAACATCACTTCTCCAAAATCTTCCTTCTGTATTCAACTCTCCAGGTTCGACATCTTTGCAATCATAACCTACGGTTCCCGGTCAATTGGTTCTCCCGATCAGAAGCAAGTCTTTTTGAGTACCGCCGTTCACATGGATGACCTGTTGACGTTTTGAGAGAAAACTCTGGATCAAAGCGAATGATTACCGCACTCTTCCTATCGACGATCGAGTGATGGTATGAGAAAACTTTGACTGCGAAGGCATGGTCGCCAACTGTAAACCCACAGCCCGCATTTATCAGTCTCCAGTTTGGCAGCATCGTCTGGCACCCAGAAGGTGGAGTACATGACTGATGAGCGATGGTTGTCACTAATTATTGACATTTTTGGGTGTCAAACATTCCAACTTCTATCAGCCTTCATCCCATAGTCCGAACTGCGGCTGAGGCTCGTCTCGAGCTATCAGAGCCATCTGAATGTAGATCATCTCACGCGGTAATTCACAGGTTCGTGAGACAAGCAAAGAATCAAGTAGGTACATACCAAGGAGTTGATGGCCTTCAATTCACTACGGAGCACCGTTTGAATTGAAACCTCCTTATGTTCAGGTACTAATATGGGAAATACCGTATGGCGGGACCTCAGAATCATGACAAGAACCCACCTCTGAGTCGAAAGAACGTGTAACGGGCGCCGCGGTACGAATCAACACAATGTCGGACTATATTCCCCCGGGCTCAGCTCCTACCGACCCTCGGAGGGCGACCGCTTTCGTATGGGAAATCCATAAAAACTTGAATCAAGCAAAGGCTTTCGATATTTCGTCGTTCAACGAGATGTACTACCATCATACGCCAGTTCGAGATAGCTACACCAGGTCGACAGGGCTATGGCAACATGTCCGTGTCACTTCAGACTGACCATGGTACCCCTTCTCCCCGCGGTGATGCCGATTGCGTGGGAGGCATCAGATGAACATATCGTTCGGTGATATAAAGGCGAGGTCATGATCGACGGGCCAAACTCCGAAATAGACTCGGAGTTTCGACCTTGTGTGAGGAAACACTCGGCGCACTCGGGGTTGCAAGCATAACTTCCCTGAAGACAACGTTAGGAAGCAAAAACGACCACGGTGAGACTCGAACTCACAATCTCTAGCTTGCTATGACCGGAAACTAGCGCGTTAACCATTACGCTACGCGGCCCTGGTGAACGGGAGAAATATAGCCCATCCGAGGGGTTACACGTAGGGAGATCTTCGTCTCGACGCTTTGGCATGCGCTCCATACAGGTGACAGATCCCTGTCAAACGGACATAAGGGCACGTTCCGTTCGTCGTGGCGATGCCCACCGAGACGACTAGTCATATTTTCAGCTCCCAGCCGCCGTGAAACGGAAACGGTCGTAGCGGGAGACAGTTGTGATGCTATATGGCAGCGGAGTCCGGACCATGCTTCTGACACCTTGAGCGGCCTTCAGTTAGCCATTGAATTCGTGGACGGAAAAAGGTAGCTCACCATCTGCCAAAAATATAATTCGAAGTTCGCCCTATTTTTGAACTATAGCTCGAAGGGATTAGAGGGCCTGGAATGATGCGGTGTACCCTCAGGGTCTTCTCTAGTAAGCCCATCTGAGAGTCGAACCTGACTGAAACAGCATCCCTCCGTCCTGTCAAACAATCGAGTGTTCGGCCAGCACCCTGGACGATGTAGTGGAGGAAGGGAAAGTGAACATGAGGGGCACCAGACAGCGAGCTGTAGACTGTGGGTGAAGATTCTCTGCTGACCTGAGAAGGTCAAATTCGATCGCCAGAGCAAGCGAGCCGCGATGGGCCGAAAAGCTCACCCTAAAGATTTCGTCCCCTGTGCCCTGGTTATGCAAGTCCTGGAAGACCATTCGATATGCTAACTCCGAAGCTCCAGCGACAAGGCTCATGAGATCTAGTCAGAAGAGCTGTCAGTCACGTAGATCTAGCACAAGACCAAGTACTCACACTATAATTCTTCAACACAAAAGCCCAATTGTTTCCAATCACCAGGGTCTGCCACCATTGCACTCGAGGCGAACCAGGCACCGGGGTTTAAGTTCCCTCTAACGCAGGAAGTGGAATAGCTTGGGTATAGAACGAGAAGTGGAGTTGCGACGTTTCTTTTGCGTGGTGATCTGCAAGGAAGAGCACGATTTATGTCGAGTACTGAAGTCCTAAGGAAGTCGAAGAGGAAGGAGAAACGTCAGCGCTCGACGGTGAAGCTCAGAATAGACGGTCACGTACCCACGGCCCACGGAGATGCAAACAATGATCTTATTCGCTTGAACAGCGAGCTCGATGTGGACAGCCGCCTGCCTTTGCTAGCCAAGCCCGAGAGATATACTGGACATTTATCATTTAGGCAAAATCTATCAACGAGGGGGGAAAATGGCGAACCTCCTGCATGAAAATTCTCCAATAAGACAGACACACGACGCGAAACTCGTGGCAAGTGATTGAAAAGGAACCTTTGAGCTCCAATACTAGGGAAATTGTTATTTCCGTCGTCCGAGTCCAGACTGCCAGGCAGGTCTATGAATGCTTAGGAAGGCGATATCTGAAGAAGGACCCAACTGTCAGCAAAACACTCCACAGCAGCACCGCATGATTTCGCACCAGGCTTTTCACGATCAAGTCTCTCCATAGCTGCATCGCGTCGCGCCTTCGCTCGCCATTCCAACTATCCAGTACCCCTTCCAGAGTCAGAATTGAGTTGAGCCAAGGTCAGAAGGGGTGTGTGTGTGGGGGGGGGGGGGGGGGAACGAGTCGATATGCGCAAAAGTAGTAGAAGGTGAAGGCATACGGGGTAATAATATCCATTGACAGGTTTGACTGTCGTTGGGCGAGAGCGTTTGAAGGGATGCGGGATGATGGTGGTACGAAAACATATTGAGTCGGAGATTAGATTACCACGTGCAGTGGGATTGGAACCACAATTTCTTCCACCTGAGGCCGAACTCAAGACATCGACATCACGTCGCTCCGCGCCTCTTGCGAGTATTTGCAAACTCGGTGCTTCCATACTCCTCTGGCACCTCTGTTCATTGGCTGATGAACTCTCAATATTTCAACGCTCGATCGAGGATTTCAGCGCTGCGAGACTGTCTTTGTTCCGGGCCACAATGTATTGCTTGGATGACTCCTAGCCCAATAACTCAAACGGGGTGCTCTCCTTTAGAGACCCGGATTCTCCGTGGGATGTCGTATGCGCGATGGGGTCCAGAGGAGGTTAGGCGGGGTCCCCATCAGCAAGACCGCAACTTCCGACATCGGTACTCATTCACAGATGGCAGACCCCGAATCGATCAGGGTGCTCAGATGTACCTACTCGTTTGGCTTGAACCAACATAGAGGATGTGGTGGCTCTCCGCAAAGTATGGATTCGACTCCGAACTTCTGAGTAAGTCCTGGCCCGTTGCTCCGTCTCAGAAGGCTCAGTTGAAACCGAATACACGTCATTTGAATGAATCTTCGTGCTAGCTCCTTTACTCTCGCGGCAAGCTTCTGTCTTTCTATCTCTCTCCAATGTTCAAGACACAGTCTACAGCGTTCGCCACAAATCTTGAAGGAAAGACGCGATCGTTCATTGCAACTCCATATATTCATTGGTGGGCATATCGGATAAGGATGAAGATAAGTATCACTCGATTTGGGAAATTCACCAGGTGGAGGTTAATATGTCCGACGTCCACACCAGGCAACCTTCACGTATAAAGCAGTTGGCTGGGCATTCAAGACAGACTAGGCCTGTTAGTTGTAGAGAAGACACATTCAGACTGCTAATCGAGTCCACAGCATACGAAAAGATCAGAGAAGCCACCCCGATCGTGGTTCCTCAAGTCTAAGGGTAGGTGTTGTTGAAGAACCGTTCTCGCTCCAACCTCCTCCTAACAAGTTCTCCTAGCCTCGAGGTTCTCGACAAAGAAACGACGTAATGTGCAAGGATCCGGGCGTATAAAGGGACGCCAGCTATCACTGTAATTCTCCAGCTCCGACCAGCTCTATCGTTCTTCTATCGTCTTCTCCTCTCTTACACGATGCAACAGAAATTCCTCGCCCTCCTTGCTTTCATTCTACCCGCGGTGCTAGCGGGTCCCGTGGCACACCTCCCCGTTCCTGGAGGACGCGACAACCCCACCATTGGACATCCCCAGAACAACCCGGATTGCAGTACGTATCTCGATTTCCTGCTCTCCGCTCGTGCAGCGTCCTGACAATCCTCCATGCTACGTGCGTCCAGTGGGTACCTACCACCAGGTTATGGACTTCAAGGAGAAGCGTACGGATGACTATGACAGCAAGAACGATTACAAGCCCGACTGTCCTGCCCAGAAACCCGGGGCCCTGGGCATAGTGGGGCTCTTGCGAAGGGGTGTTGAAGACAGCTATGGAGACAAGGGCAAGCACGACAGCGGCGACTACGAGCATCCTCAGAAGCATGACTATCCCCCCGAAGGCAGCCACGGAGACCAGAGGAAGAAGTATTACGCCCAAGAGAATAAGCACGACGACGAACACAACGACAAGGACAAGGACAATAACGAAGATGACTATTACAAGGAGAAGCACGGGGAGGACAACGAGACAGGGATCATTAGCGGCGTGTTGGGCGCGATCAAGGGGATTGTTAACTGAATTGGGACAGTTATAAACTCGGACCTTTTTGTAACACCTTGTATCATTTATCTCCCATTGTCTTTATGCCTGCGATTTGAAATGGAAGTGTACTCGTACTTTACAACTTACCTTCGCTCTCCAAGCGCTTTTCTTTGACATAGAATCTTTACTTGACTTTCGCGAGTGTATTGTTAGAGCTTCGGGATCGACTCGGGTATAAGCAGCGGTCGAAAACATTCTGGAACTGAGTTCTCGGAAGAGGAACGATCCGCTCTCTTTCTGTCCGAGTGAAGACTAAATCACGTCGAGATAGAAACAGTATAATGTTGAGTGTGTACATAATAGAGGTAGTAGGTAGCGTAGTAGCGACGCTGAAATATCGTTACATGTCATGATGTCTGAAAACGTTTCGGGACTGCAGGCAACCTTCGAGGCGGCTTGTGACCAGGTCAGTACACCATGTCGACCTTCATAGCATCGAAAACTCACTTGAGCATTCTGCCCACTCATTGCTGGCTCCAAGGACGCTTGATCTCTGTGTCGTAGAGGCTGAAGAGGTAGGGGAGCTCGAGCGGTCGGGGGTAATAGTGTAGAGGTTCTACGCGAGCCTAACAACGTCGACCTAGAATCAGAACAACTCTCCGAGTCATCCTGTTTCACGACTGTGAGAGAAACCCACAAAAACAAGTAAGATTAGTATACATACCGATTCCGTGCCCGAGCTCGTCTTATCAGTCGTTCCAAACTCGCTCGTGGTGTACGGATCATAGTATCCGGCAGAGCTCGTCGATTGTTTGTCAGAGTCAACTCGGTTCGTCACCAAGAAATTGGGGTGGGGCCGAGTCTGCATGTCCTGCACGTCCAAGTTTTGTGCTTTTGGAGGGGCGGACGTCAGTGAAGGGGAACTCGAGAGAGCGAAAGATGACGCACCTCGAGTGTTAAAGGAATCAATGGCCCGTGGTGTATTCTCCTGTTTGGCGGGGAGTCCCGCATCATCATCCTTCTCCGGTGCCCTTGGTCGGCTCCACGGTTCGTCGCTTCGCGTTTTTTCCTTCCCCTTCTCTAGACCTTTCTTGTCGTGGGGCACATCATCGCGTATTACGGTCTGACTATTCACCACTGGTAGCTATGGAGAGAGTGAGCGATTGAGTTGGGACCTCAAGCCAACCGCGAACGACTCACTGTTGGTCTTCGTATCGGCGGTGGGAATGGGGTAACTGCAACAGAGGCCTGGCGACGTCGCATATCATGAGCATAAGATACAGGCTGAACGTCGTTTTCGCCATGATACGTTGACGCTCCAAAGACATTGGTTTGACTATGAAGAAGTATATCCTTCTTCAAACGCATCTTCGTCCGGGCGTTCAAGCTGAATAAAGGCTCAGAGATGACCGAGAACGGGGTCGAAGATACGCACGTTGCCACTGTAGTTCCATAATAATGATAGTAAGCCTTGTGAGCGAACCAAAAGTCGACAACGACTTACTCAATGTGATGAAGTACAAGGGTGCCAACATCTGATGGAATGGTGCCCTGGTAGGACCAGTCACGACTGACCAATCCCGGGATCTAGATATTGCTCACCAGTACAGCTTCTCTGGATGATTGAAGAATGTGAAGGCGGTCAGAAGTTGGTTCGCCGATAATAATACCCCTCTGTTCACGAAGAAAACAAGCATTCGCTGAAGGAAAGATTGGGGTGAACTTCACGAAAGCTCGAACTCAGTCGCAGGTTGAGATCGTAAGGGAGAGGGGGCGTACCTTTTCGACTCATGCTCTCCAACATGGTCACGGAAACACCACCACAGCGCGAATGTCGCCATGCCTTGAGATAGGGCCGCTAGGATATTGATGAAAGCGACTTCGACCTGATCTCGGGGCGTAGAATGAGCGGCAGAATACCGGGAATTACTATGTTCAGACCTTTCGCTGAGTTGAGTTGAGTGCTGGAACGCTTTTGGTAGTGAATAAGCTATTGACAAGACCTTCGAGGTGTGAGGACCTTGGAAACGGCGAAAGTAAAGTTTACTCACTGATTCCTGGGCCTGGTGAAAGATTAGAACGAGCAAGTACGATGACAGATCTGACAAACGCGCCGTACCTAATGCACCCAATGCCGTGACCATCTAAAGCCCACAGGATCAAATCAGTCAACGGGGGGATGTATGAATTGAGAGTACATAACGTACGATTGCGGCTGGTATCGACCAATGGAGACGCTTTACTTTCGAGGGTTTCAGCTACGTGCCTCAATCGGATTGCAGGGCAGAAGTAAACCCACTGAGCCAAACTCGGGAGGCAAAACAAATGTCACAGCTGGATGCCCGGATCAGCGAAAAAATATTTTGGGGACTCGGACTCGGTACTCACACGATAACGATAATAAGAGTGAAGAGTGTGAAAGTTGACAATTCCCTGAACAAGTGCGATTGAGCGCGACGCTGGAATGTACAGATCCTTGCGAGGCTACCCACGGTATGATCACTGAGAACTCGAATATATTGCCGAAGTTCCGGACCTACAAATGCGGGCTGATATGAGCTTGGAGGTCTTTCACTGAAGTTCCCGAACAAACGCACGAAGTAATGGTGAAGCATGAGGATGTCGAGTAGCGTGCACGCAAAGACAATGAGACTAGGCGGAGGACACGTTAAGGATGGAACACCCAGCGAGGCAGGAAATGGTTTACAAAAGAAAGACAACCTGAGTGACAGGTAATAAATCAGCGCTTCAGCATTGACCGTTTACTTCAGTCCCACACACGCACCATAGACCTAAGAATCCATCCATCATCGTTCCTTGTCAGATATGTCCATGTCTGCGATATACAGAATCCGAAAATACTTTCAGTGAGGTCAGGTTGAATATTCGGAGCTCGACGACAGGCTGAAGCCATACCATATCGCGATTTGAGAACCTAAGCACGCACACGGGTGAGAAGTAAGTATCAAATATGATTTCAAGACAGCAACACGCACCGAAAAAGATTGGATCCACAACGGAAGAGACATCTTTACCAAGTGTAACCGTTGACGCCCCGGCAGCTTGAGACATGTAAGACGTTCAGTAACTGGGTTTCAAAATGGAACCGGCCAAAGTGAATAGGAAGGAAAAAGAGAAAAAGGTGAGCCGTGACCCTTCCTCTGAAGAAGAAAGTGGGAAGGGAAGGGTGAAGAACAGTCGATGCAGGATCATCATGGCTCGGAGGCTGGTGGCGATGCCGGCACGAGTTTCAGGATTTTAGGGCCGCCGTTGGTGTAACTTGAGACGACCATCAAAAGATTTCTTGATCGCCCTTTGGGGGCAAATCCGTCCCATTCAATACCTCGATCACGACGCATACGCTCGAGGCCAATCTTCGCGAACGCAGTAATCTACATGCACAGAATGATCGCAAGCTCAGAAAGTCTGCGGTGTCTTCGAGCTCGAGAGGTCGATACTACCATTTTGACATGGAGCAATTTGAGATTAGCTCCAGCATCAACCATCAGAATAACGGAACCAAGGTCGCGACGAATCTCCAGGGCCTACGTAGGCGCACTCGGGTTTCATATTAAGTTCTGACCTCCTTGGTTCAATATACTTGGCCCGTTGCTCTGAGCGCTATGCTTTCTGGGCTCGAGATTGAGATAGAATATTCGGCACGATTTTGTGTACAAGGCTAGCCAAGAACGCGAGCTGGCTAGGCCTGGCGGCAAGTACAACCTTCAAGAGATCCTATTTAGGGTTTGCCGTATGAGGATGGGGTGACGTCAATGGCACCGAGTTCCTTGAGTGAATACTTTTGGGATATCAAACAAGGCCCGAACTTTGGTTGAGCTGAAGTACAAGAAAACATCAGAAAATAGAGAATGAGGTTTCAAGAGAAGGAGGGAGAAGCACATCTGATTTCGGTTTTTGTATATGGATATGACTGCTTTTGGCTTGACGCCCTGGGTGGAAATTCGATAGCTCGAGATACCCGTTCGTTCAAACGTGGAAGTGGCAACACCCCCATGGAAGTTCCCTCTTGATGTACATAGTTAAGTCGAATTTCGAAGCTACGAAAAGATGGTGGTCAAAAGCAAAAGAGGCAAAGGCGGACCGCTATGACTGCCGCCGGCAAGAAAACCCACCGGGTTACGGGCACATCTCCGGGATATCCGGAAGACTGCGCTGCAGCGAGTCCATGTACAAACTAAGACACGTAGTGGTCTCGTCTCCCGCAACAATGTGGCAATGAGTAACATAGGCAGGTCTTCGACGTCAGATGGGAGCACGATACTCTCTCGAAAGCATTGAATTTATCATATTTGGCCTATCGCTCGAGCGCGCAATTGGCCATGAGGCTAGACTTGTCCGATCGAAGGTCAGGTGCGACCATCCAATACCAATATCGACACGATGGTAGGGACATATAAACTCCATGCTACGTAGTCCCCATTAGATCACATCCCTCATCTTTTGGACTCGCGTTCTTGTCCTAATCCTCGTCTGCACTAGGGAATGATCACTCTCTACGACTTAGGTCCCTCAACGTTCCCCAAGCATATCGGATGCTCACCTCAAGTCCGAAAGATCGTGTATGTTACTTCACCTCACCGTCATGAAGAGAGCTAACGATAGCGCTACTACCAGCTTCGCTCTGAATCACAAGAAAATACCTTTCACCCTCGTCAATCTCCCGCTCGACTCCCTTGAATCCACCGCTAAATCTATCGGTGCGGCACCCACGACTACCAAGGCCGATGGAACACCGAAATACACTGTCCCCTTCATCCACGACCACAACAACAAAATTGTATCGGATTCTCTAGAAATCGCGAAATACCTTGACAAAGTCTATTCTGATAGCCCGAAGCTTTTTGCAGAGGGCTCGGAGAAGGTTCAGGAGGACCTCATCAATGCACTGACGCTGGCGGTCGGACCAGTATTCCCGGTCGTAATGCTCAAGACATGGGATCTGATGGCCGAAGAAATGAAGGAGGCGAGGGTAAGGCGTGGAGAAGCAGAAATGTACACCTCTTTCCCAAAGTTCACGAAGGAACAGGAGAGCGAGGCGTGGGAGAAGGCCAAGACGGAGTTTGAGGACTCAACCAAGAGATTAGATGGGGACGATAAGGAGTACGTGTTTGCTAAGCTGGTGTTGGCAGTCCTGGGCTCGGTGGTAAAGATATCTTTCGGGGAGAAGAGCGACGAGTGGAGGAATATGAGCTCTTGGGCCGGTGGGTTTGTGGGGAAAGTCACTGACACGGTGTTAGCGTACGAGAGCCAGATGGTGCCGGAGTAGTTACACTGGTACTTGCCAATCCAGTCGTCCTCGACCCATGTATGATAGCATTCCCGCAATATTCTACTCCGACGGGATACCGTAGAACGTCTGTGCGAATCGAATTGGCTTCGGTAGGAGCAAATTATGAGGAAGCTAGGGATTGTCAGCTGCAGACGGAGAAACGGCGGCGGGAGTGGTAGGAGTTGAGAGTGCTGTGAATGATATGGAAAATTTCCACAGAATTTATACGAATAGAGAATGCTTAAGGTCGGTCGCTCGGGACCGTAGGCTTCTGAAGTTTGCCTTCGCCCTGCTTGAAGTAATATGCTGGCTCCAAGACGACCACTCACTTATACCTTGCGACATGGCCAATATCATTTCTGTGGCTCTGTCTTCTCGATTCAGGAGGCTAAATCCAAGCTCGAGCCTGCCGCGGGTGGTGGTCAAAGGCAAAACTTGGAAAAATTACCACGGCCCCGGGCACGAAACCTCTGATTACGTTTCCCATCCCCTTGGGTAAATAGTTAAAGTACTCGGAACTCAGTCGATGTCACTGTCATTGTATGGATTGCTGAGCATTTGAGGTCCACCCATTTTCCGCAACGGTCGGGATATGAGTAAAACATGTAAGCTTACAGGTGCGATACTCAATACAGTGTATCGTGGATGCTCAATCATCATATACCGCTTGCGCCGCATTTTGTCCAATTCGGCAAGTCCAATTTCTGGATCCCTTGCTACGCTTGAACCGCCGTACAGACGTGTTCGAACGGCAAACCCGTCTCTGCTCACTTTTAGGCTCCCCGGATAATCTTTTCTGCGTTTTGTGGGCCTTCTCAACGCGCTTAGGGGAGTAATAACATATAAAGACCGAGTGAATCTGAGCTGTGCCATCATCTCATACCACCCAACTCTCAGAGCCGCACTCTTATCCTAACCTTTTACTGCACTAAAAATGCTTACTCTCTACGACATGGGTCCCTCCCCACTTCCCAAGCATATCGGGTGCTCCCCGCACGTCCGAAAAATCATGTATGCCGCCGTCATCTCGTCGTCTTGGTCTAAGCTAACATTTGAGCCGCTACTAGTTTTGCTTTGAATTACAAGAAGATACCGTTCAAACACGTCAATCTGTCACTTGATTCCATTGAGCCCACCGCCAAATCTGTCGGTGCGCCTCCTACGACCACCTCTGCCGACGGAACACCCAAATATACTATCCCCTTCATCTACGACCATGACAACAAAAAGGCCGTATCTGACTCTCTTGATATTGCGAAGTACCTCGACAAAGCCTATCCCGACACGCCGAGGCTGTTTGCTGAGGGTTCAGAGAAGGCTCAAGAAGATCTCATCAATGCTTGGATGCAAGCAATCGGACCAGTATTCCCAGCTCTCATGGTCAAGATATGGGGCCTGTTCACCGAAGAAATGAGACAAGATAGGATCAGACGTGGAGAGGCAGCGATGTACACGTCCATAAAGTTGACGAAGGAACAGGAGAAGGAGGCGTGGGAAAAGTCGAGGAAAGCGTTCAGTGAAGTTAAACGGGTGAATGTGGATGATAACGGGTTCATATTTGCGAACATAGTGTTGGGGGTCATGGCCGGGGTAGTAAAACTGGCCTTTGGGGAGGAGAGCGATGAGTGGAAGGATATGAGCTCTTGGGCGGATGGGAATGTGGGAAAGGCTGTTGATACCGCAGGAAAACACGAGAGCCAGATGGTGTCGGAGTAGGGCGAACTCACCCTCACAAGGGACTGGTAATGCTAATTTTGATTGATCTTGTACAAATTCACTGTGCCTCGGCGGTATGTTAAGATTCCCGCACACTCGATGACACGCTGGAATTGGTCTTTGGTCACCGGTGCGTACAAGTGTCAAAACCCAACATTGTTTAGGGGCCTGCAGGCCTGCATATCATGAAAATGATTGTGTCGCACTGACAAACCCAAGGGGAGCGTGCGAGTGAAAGTAGTAGCGGGACGTGAGGTACTGGGATACCAATAGGTACTACAAAAAATAGGGGGGCGATGTTTCGTATTGCCGCAAAAGAGGATATGGAACATCGACGGATGTACACGGATAAACAAAACTCGGGGTACAGACTGGTAAGAATCAGAGAGGCGGAGGTGAGAATGTGCTCTGGGTCAAATCATTAATACACGAAAAGCACAGCTACACTGCACGAGTGAGTTCAAACAGATCGGAATAAAGGTATTTATTGTTCGTTTTTGTTTTTGCTTAGGTATCTCGAATAAGACGCTGCAAAAATAAAAAGGACGAATCAACTCATGTCGCGGGATGTGTCGATTCCTTGCTAACGTTCTCCAGAATGACCTGCTCCTCCATCGAGGTTACCACAGCGGCAAGAGATCCCCGACTCAGATTCTCGCCGGTGTCTTTCTCCTTGGTCATGTTCGCCCGCACAATGATAAGCGTTGGGGCTATTGCCTGGTGAATGCCATCAAGCCGGATTCAGAAATGTCAGCTCGAAACGCAACGTGCATACTCACCGCTACCTGTATCGCCATTGATCCTACATTGACCCCCACACGCATGCCAAGCAAGAATCCAACCCAGGCTGCCAAATAAAGCACCCCGGATTCGATACTACTAGTTGCATCAGTTGAAGTGGCGGAAGATGTACCGATTCAGACGTACATGATGACTACAATCATACGAAATCGTGTGATGTCGGAGTCTTGAGTACGACTCGCTATGTGCGCTACCCACAGGATTCTACCAGCTAGAGAGGAAGACAGAGTATCAGAACGAGCCAAGATCTACGTAAACTCCGGGAGACGAACCTATCATGATTGTCAACACGAGATTGATAAATAGGTGGCTTGCAGCAGATAATAAACTCAGAATGTAAAAATGGTGGTCTACAGCAGGCGGTTCTATGAACCTGCCGTGATACGGTGTCCGCGACGCGGTCATCCAGATAGACGTGATCGCTGCTAATCCTATAGGATAAAGCTTGTCGAAGATCATTGTACAAAAGGTCGTGGGCCTCACCATTAAAAGTCACGCAACACGCGACGACAATCATTGCGAATAACCTTCTGTTCCAATTCCAGATGACGAAGCACCGATATATCTGCAAATTGGTTAGCCACGAACATGAGCCAGGTTCAATCCTTCTGAGCATCGTACAAGCATAGTATCTGCCATCGTGCTAGAATTAGGCGGTCAGAAGAGAGTTGTACGATGACATGGTATTGAGTCCTAACCTCATTAACAA
The DNA here is from genome assembly GCA_024721195.1 of Marasmius sp. AFHP31. Lineage (NCBI taxonomy): Eukaryota > Fungi > Basidiomycota > Agaricomycetes > Agaricales > Marasmiaceae > Marasmius > Marasmius sp. AFHP31. The sequence goes on from JANHQD010002402.1 coordinate 16,192, forward strand.
GATGATGACAAGGCGGCAGATCCTTGGGGCCCGTTGAGTGACTGAAGTGAGGTTCAAGAACGATATACAACAACAACTCACTCCAAGGATCCCCGAGCAACACCGGCTTTCAAGAGGGTAGTCGTAGAGCCCAAATCTGAGATAACCCAATAACTGAGGCTAAGCGATAAAATGTCTGCGGCCATGCTGATAGGCA
>JANHQD010002403.1:0-21806 GCA_024721195.1 Marasmius sp. AFHP31
AATGTCTCTAGCTCGAGACCTTGGATGTTTGGGAAGCGGTGGCAGAATACCTTGGTGTCAAATGCTCGGGAAGCAAACCATACTTATGCTCTCCACGAGGTAGCTAGAGGACTGTGATAACATTGGCGGCGGGCAATAGCTAAGTATAGCCCAAAGCGCTTCCCTAATACGCGTCAAATGTGTGAAAAACGCGCGTCTCCTGCACGGTGACGGTGTATGAATCAATTTTGAAACCCCAAAAGTCTAGTTCGTGCTTGAAGGGTTCCGATACCGAACGGCTTTCGCTGTCTTCGGGTTTGTGGAATTGAAGGTATATTGCCGCTACTAAGGGTCGGAACAGACGGGAGTGTTGGCACAGCTGGCTAAGCATACAAAAACATACCTGAGCCAGTCATATGTCTGAATACTTCTCAGATTTGATGTACATCATTGTTCTGCTACGGTGAGCCCAACTCACCTATGGAACATAGCATTCAAGTATTACCACTTGCGAGTGTAACATCTCATGAAAACGAGGGTCGTAACGGCGCAAGGTTTGAGTCCGAATGGCGGATTTTGACGTCTTGCAACCTGGTGAGTGAGTGAGAATCAAGTCTGGATGGAACAGAAAGCTACGAGTGGGACATAGATACCCGCCACTCGGTTGTCTTTTATTGTTTACTCAGATTAAGAATCCATTCCAAACCACACCTGACTCGAAGAGCGAGATTCACGCTTGCGTGAGTGAACAGCCCTAGGTGGCACCCTTTCGCTGGCTTTAGTGACTCGAGAACGTGAATGAGGGATGGTCACACAAGACCCAGTGAATGGCGAGAAAGACGATCGGTGGGAGTGGACAGTTCGGATCCCGTTCGATGCATGGTTTCAAGCTTCAAGAGGGCCATTGAACCTTGGCAATATATTGCTAACTGATGATTTCCGATCACTCCAACTCGATGTCAATGCTACATGATCCGTTCCAAGATCTTCCGACTTCCATGAGACCTTGGGTCCTTGCCGAGTTCCCCGTCCCAGTTCTCGGCGAAGTAGGACCAACGTCGATACTTAGTCCCCAGCAAATTCAGAGGGCGGCTTTTTTCATGGCTCTGGGCTTGCTATATGGTGTTGTGAGCGAACACTGAGTACAGAGATTGAGAATACTCACCCACGTCCCTCTGACTCCTTTGCAGGTTCCCATCCTGACGCCCGGTGCTTTCCGGTATTTTTAACTGCAGTGTTTGAAGGAGAGATAGCTGCAATCGAGAATATGTCATTCCCAACAGCCTCCTCCCCGCGTGCCCGCGCCATCGCTTCGAAGCTAGCCATAGGTCAACGGTATATTCAACCCGGATACTTATCTTGCGACTCTAGGTGATGCATCAGCCGGAGATTTAGGCAAGTAGAAGTATGCGAAAGTACCACCGAAAGTACCAAGAGTTTGCATACAGGAGCGCGCCTGGTAAGCACGCCTTCCAGCTTGGATTGGTACGAGAGTAGAATCGATAGAACGCCGTACAACAACGATAGGGCGGACTGGCGATCAAGGAATATCATAGTGTCGACGTACTGTTCTAAGCTGAAGAGAGTGGTGGGTGGTCCGAGTTTTCGCAGAGCAATCCCATGAGCTGCAATGCGTGGATCAAGGCTTTGAATTTTCATCATATCTGACTTCTTCAAAGTCGAATGCTATCTACGAGATATAGGCAATAGATTCGTCAAACTCGAGCGCCAGAGATAACCTTGTAAAGGCACGTAAGTACTCAACATCCAACCCTCCAAAGATCTCTCCCGAAGTTGGAACTGTATTCCCTCCAATGTCTACTGTGCCCAAGTCGTCCGAGTAAGCTCGGTACAGCCCAATGGATGAATAACAACTCATGGATAGGTCAAGGTGTCTGAGATCAATGGCAGTAGATCCGTCGAGGGAAGGACAAGCTGCTGGATTGCCGGCATCCAAATTCATTCGAATCGTGCAATGAAAGTCTGCAGATGTGCTTTAGCTTGTACCCACTTGAGACGATCCCCGGTAGTGCAAGTACAGCGGCAGGTCGGAAAAGGTTGTTCAGCGTTACCAATAACGAGTTATTAGGGGCAAAACTCGGCAATGTCCGTCATTAAATCCCATATTGATATGTTGCCTCGGTACGGCTGTTGTCATCCAACTAATGGGGATCCGAAATGGGCCGCCTGAGCTTGCTTTGTAAACTTCGAACAACCTGAGAGATATGGATAAAGGTAAGGATTCATTCTTGTGTAGGGGTTGGAACGACTGGAATCCAACCTCATAAGCCTTTGCCGTCCTCATCTGACGTGATCTTGCCTCGCCTCCGAATCTGTGCATTGATAAGACGCCCGGGCTTGGATGTATAGGATTGCCGACCTTGCAGACATCCTGCTGTGACGAAGATTAGAACATAGGAGAATAGGACCGGTTATTTACCAGAGAAAGCTCGAGCAGAAGCTTGATCAAGCGACATGCTTTGTTTCTTCTGAAGCTAGTTCGGCGTAGTCTGCCACTCAAGGACTTGGCAATTCTGTCTGAATATAGGTCCGTCGTATGAACATAGAGAGTCGTTAAGGATACTGAAAGTACCCACTCTCCAACTTGCTTCCCAACGAGCTCAAACCGACTGGTAACTGCCCGTGATCTACAACTAATGACGAAGATGATGTCTACGATATAATATGAGTGGGCTGTGTGACCAATCAAAAGATAAAAGGACCTCGTGTTTGGCTCGACATGTCGATATATAGTAGTGATTTTGTTTGCAAGTGTTATGCTAACCATGGACGAAGCCAATCCTCGAGACTGAAAGAATCACCGAAGACTCAGTGTCTACGTGTCATGTTCTGTCAGGGCGCTCAACCCACACCGAGCGGGCCGACCCTACAATGATAAACCGTCTAAATATCATCACACATCCGTCATTCCTTTTTCCTCCGCTGAGATCCACAGTCCTTCGGGACGTCCAAGCTCATAAGTAAGCTTCAAGTGGGCATCGAGATGCAATCGAAGGTATTGATAATACTATCGTAAATCTAGTGTCTTGAGCTCGACAAAATGAAGGATTTCTGCCAGTGTTCTCTGAGTGGTGGGAGACTCAACTCGTAGGTGCTCGCGGCGATGGTGGTGGTCGAGCGCTTGACATAATCGGAACTTTGCCGGTGGCTGTGTTTCGGCCATTTTCCCTGTACCCCAACGCCCATGTTCCGCGAGCAGGGCTTCATTCTTCAACTCATAAACCATTACGGCGACTATCGTGAGCTTGTCCTTTCCTCTGACGTTTTACTTTCAGTTCGCCCACATATATCACGGTAAGCTCATACTCGTTTTCACAGCGACCTTGGGCTAACTATTTTTCTGGTCGATTGTATATGTCAGGAGGGGAAAGGGGTAGAGATGTAGGCTGGGATTGGTCGGATATTGGTTCATGGTGCGTGTACCCCAAGCGTTTTTGCCGAGAGGCAATTTTTATGCCCTTTGCCCAACCTCCTCTTGTTCGGTTTGGCCTTTGGTTGAGGCTTTTGTACATTTCACCTATAGCCTTTGAGACTGGTACTAACCAAGACTATTTTTTTCTATGAATCGTTGCCTTTGATGGCTGCAACACTGAAGGAAGAAACCACGACCAACAAGACGACATTTGGCGCAAATCAGCTCAAGCACATCTCGAATGCACTCTCTCCACTACGAGGACGACTCTGGTGTTGGCCTCTCTCCATCTCATTCTCTCGCTCAAGGCGAGGTTTCTTGATGTTGAACCCTCCCCTGGCAACTTTACCCTTTAGACGTATTTGGGCCTCACGCCGCTTTCTATGCACCATGCACCTTCTCTACCTCCGGGGATGTTTCACGTGCAAAACATACAACGATGTTTTTGGAGCCCTTCATTACGCTGTCGCATGTTGCTCTCTTGGGTTTCGAGTACCTCCATTTCGACCTGCCCTCCAATATCACGGCTACATGACGCAGATAAACACCACTATTCACCTTCAGTGGTCTCTTCCAAACTGGGGATAAGTCAGTATAACCCCATTCCGCGTTTCTTTCGGACAAGCTAGAGGCTCGATTTGTCAAGTCACGCCAACGGAACCGATAAACGTTTCTCGGGACAAGTCACTATGAATCTAGAGGAGAGGCTCTGACGAGGACACCAGTCGCATCAGTCGTGTAAGTTACTATCTTCTGGACAGCCTGGTATGGGTGTTAGAACTCGTTGAGGAAATCTACCCAGGCACCCTCATAATGTATAGGAGTCGGAGCATGCATCCCTTAGATCTCGAGCTCGGGTGTAAAACACCCGTTCTTTCAGGACTACGCCTTCGGTCACCATCGTCGCGAGGGAACGATAGCGGTGAGGGCTAGATGAGCAGCAAAAGGGACCGTCGTCGTCTGACTCTTCGACACAGGCTCAAGATGTCTAAATGTAAGCGTACATGTTAACAATTCTCGAACTCAAATGATAATTGGGAGATTTGGTCGAGGGTACGGTACTGACGCCTCAAGAACATAGTAGGTCGTGTTTGGGGGTGTGCGGCTGGTGACTTCATGAACAAAATGGCCATGCTTCGCCACCGCCCAACCAGAACACCCAGAAAGTAAGAAACGAAACGTGAGGCTCAAGGATAGCTAATTGATACAGACTCTGGCACGTACTTCTAGTCGCTATCATTCGTTAAATCCCAGTTTGATTTCCCGTCATCGGATTAAAAGAGTCAGCCGCAGTCTCAAATACGACCGGTGTAGCGTTATGCATGCATGATAAAGACCTCACAATCGTGTCATTATCGGGTTTGAGCTTGAGTTATGGACGCAGACTCCAAATTGGAATGGGAGTTGAGGTGAGAGTTTGAAAGGCTGAAACGAGCACCCGGGCCGGTGCAACACTTTCTGCAACCACCACTATCTCTTCTCATTCCTTTCGTTTTTTGCCACGAATGGCATCAAGAACATCAGCTGTTGGTGTATGCTCGTCTCATATGCTCGATGACTGAGGTATGGCCTTGATTGAACCGCCCAAGGTTTGCGTGAGCTAACGAACTCATTCCTCACAATCTCACATTTAGTTTCTCGTTTATCCTTCTAAGCAATTACTTACGTGCCTTCAAAAACTTGCCCTTTCACCATTCAGCATCCGGCACTACAGAGGAATGACTTCGAGTACGTTGGAAAGTCAGTATTGCAGAACTGTGCTGCAGCTTCAACTGACGTTGTGGTTTCGCCGCCGCAATGCTGTAAAGGTCCGTTTGGTCACTATCCAACGTATCGGCGTTCCGGCGCTCTTTGAACGCCAGGCCTGCTGATTGAAGATGGCACGGGCTATGATGTTATTTGGGAGTAACAGGTACGTTCATTCCTTTGTCTCGAGCTGATTATAGCTTACCATTTGGCATTTACACCTTCGGACACTTGTTCTTTCTCGAAGGGTACCGCGTTATCACCTCTGTCGGGAGATCTTCCCCGGTGAATTGTCAGTGTTTTACCTCTCAGCTCATTTCAGATCCAAAGTATGTACGTCCAAGGTTCGAAAATGTCCTAGACGATTGTTGAGTGGGTGGGTGACGAGTTTTCAGTCGGGAAATTCATGTATTTCGATCGCTTGTAGGTCTCAATGGCGACTAAAACCACGAGACGGTACACAGGGTACGGCTGAGAGACGCCCTACGTGTCATCAGATCTGCCTAATACTCAAGTCTACAGACAGGGAGATCAGAAGGTAAGCTTTTGAACCCGCCTCAGTTTCTTTCCAAGTGTATATACTCCTCCTGCCAGTGACGAGTGTCGAGAAGCTGGTTTATCGACGTCTCTTCTCTTGATCATGCCAATGGTAAAACATCCGTCTCGAGTTGCTCATCGTTAGTAATTTTATCTCGTTGAACGCGTACCGACTACTAACCTCCTTCGTTCCTCCCAGCGATACATTAGCATCTGACTGTTCATACTTTATCGTGATACCTTGTACGTCTCGACGGGTGAGCGCTGTCCCTACTGGCGTTCTTTCGTTCAGGCTGTACGGACCGTAATCTACTTGTAGGCGCTTCAGTACTTCCATTCGCGCCGTCAAACCCAGATCTTGAGAAGGCACCCCCCGATACAGCTTTTGTCACATTTCAAACGTTGTCGAAGCACGAACTCAAGGTAAAAGCGTGCCTTTAACGTGGGTTCTCTATTGCTGTGATCAGTTGGAATGAAGAATGAATTACTGACGGTGGACAGCATGTTGATGAAAGTTTTGTATCACAACTGCGGAATGGGTAGCGCTGGCGTAAAGTCAAAAATCCGGTACCTATCAGCCTAGAATACAGGTTGGCGAACGACAAATGGCATACGGCTCAATGGGCTAATTATGATGGGAGAGAGCGGGGAAGAGAAATCGACATCACGGACTTTTTGACTCCAGAGGCACAGCAGATTTTTCATTCATTATCATGATCAGCGCGTGTCGAAGGCGTTTGTACTATTTTTACTCAACACATGTTAATGTCACCTGGATGGCCCTTGATCACTTTGAGGAATACCGCCCGCAGTGATACTAACTTTGTTTCGTGACATTCTTTGACCGGTGAGCTCTCTCCCTGCCTGTGTGCTTTTGTTTCGTCCTACGCTGACTATAATTCACCAATTGGAGCTGTGGTCCTTCCATTCGCCCTGTCAACCCCAGATCCCGCTTGAGCGGTGCCCCCTCTAGTTTGATGAAAATTTCCGCAACTCTGATACCGCTGGAACTATCTTTGGCACAAACTCAAGGTGAAGGCGTGTCCTCAACGTTTGTTCTTAATCTCCGTGATCACTCCAAGGTGAAACTGATTGGGCTGACGTTCGACAGCACTTTGATGAAGGTTTCATATCGGAGACTGTGGGATCGGTAGCGCTGGCATAAAGTTCAGAACTCGGGACTTATCGACCTGCACTCTAGGCTGGCGAACGACGAGTAGCTTGCAGCTCGAAGGGCTGATACATTGGGTAGAACGAGGGAGGGAGATGGACAGTACGGTCTTTTCGACTCCGGACGCCACTGCAGGCCATTCATTTGAAATCCAGATCGGCGCGTGTTCGTGGCGTTGTACATTAAGTGTGTCCAACACGCGTAACCGGTAAGGTTCATGGTACATATTACACGGGTGTACTTGCTGTTGCATTCGTCAACCCACCATCCCCCAGACTCCTCACGTTTGTTCATCATGTCGACCTTCTTCCCTCATGCACAGAATATGACAGTTACCGGAGGAGTTATCAGTCATGTCGAAGGCGACCAGCACAACTATTACCGCCAAAAGATCTCCCGAGTCTTCGAAGCATCAAGCTCCCCCTCCGCGAGTGGCCTAGGACCAATAGCTCATGCAACCACCTCGAGCATGACAACAACGACTGTTAACATCAATGGGAACCAGATCAACCAAATCATACAACGAGAAGAGAAAGAACGTACTGAGTTTGACGACGTGAGTTGTCGGTTCATTGGGGAATCAAGTATAAACTAACCTGGTACACAGTTTCGAAACGTCAAGCGGGGTGACATCTGTAAGCTTCGAAACATTTGCCAAGCCCCTGGTAGATGTTACTGTTATGCCCGGTACCGGGGGGGAAAGTGCCACTGCCCGCTTGAAGTGACCAAGACATTTTGTACCACAAACCTGTTTGGGGTCGAGGGCGAGTTTACGACGGTGACTTATAGCGGGCGAGATGCACGCAAGGTGAGTTGGGTGTCTAATGCCAATCTTGTGAAATCTAAGCCTTGCTCGTGATGTTAGGCTTTTGAGGAGGAGTTTCTCAAGATTTCCAGGATACAGTATGTCGAGCCAAACTCAAGAACCACTTAGATATCGACTGTTTTACAGGTTCTCCGAGGCTTCCCAGATTTTTGCGATCGCCAACGGAACGACTCCGTCAATGGTTCTTTGGCACAGTAGGTCTGCACGCAATTCTAGGTGCCTCACACAGTTGATCAGTCATCTAGACCTCATACCACTTGCGCAATTTAAGGGGAATGTAGGGTGGTTGGGTCTGAGGTATCTCGAGAGTCTTCGTGTAAGTAGCCATTGTAGCATAGTTGAACAAATCAATAATACATTTATAGAAGCAACTGGGTTGTCAGGATGAGGAGTTGTGGATTGATTCTAGCAGAGGAGTGATCTGCCATGGTCCGAAGGGACCATCTTCATATCTCCCTTTTGGTTGGTTCAAATTCAAGGACCTACCTCCAACTGCCGAACTTCTCCAGGAAGAGGTCCTCCTGCGCTTTTTGGGATGCCAAAAGTCGAGGGAAGCCGATGACGCGTTTATGGACGTCATGTCCTACACTGGGAATGACGAGAATGTACCTGAATGGGTCGATCGGCCAACCATCTCTTCGGCTCTTACCAAAACCCCCATTGCCGTCGCAAACAACGTCTGGGAGAGCAGAGAGGACACTCTTGTAGAGCAGACGTGTTTGGAGAATGGATTGACAAGGTGTGTTCCTCGGAAATCATAGGCCACTCTGTTTGAATTCTACGAGTAGATTCCGACTCGATGGAGATCATCGGGTTTGGTTGCGGTCAAATAGGGACATAGAGAGGGCTTGGCTTCCACAAGCATGGAGTGTTTTCCATGCCCGAGGTGTCTCGTTGGACGATGACTTGGAGGATTTTTGTGCGCCATCATCCCACTTCCCCCGTTTCCACTCGCTAACATCTCCCAGACCTCATTCATTCCAAGGCGTGTTTGGAAGGCTACCTCGATGATTCCCCATCCAAATGCCAACTACGACAACAGCAACCCATCTTCCTTTTCATCTATCCACCTCTCCCCAACCTCCCCTATGGCGAAACATCTTCCCTACACCACTGGTCTTTCCATGAAGATGGCCACTCTCACATCTCACCCGAGTCGTGTTTTCACCTCGGCCTACCTGTAGAACTAGATTACACCAGTTACTACTGCCACTCCTACTCTTGGCCCACCACCACGTACAAGTACCTCCATCAATACCAAATTGCCCGAGGCTTTGACCCAACCACCGCCAACTTTGCTCGACATCTCGGATATGGTAACATCTTCCAACCCCTTGATGATGCGGATCGGTTTGATAACGTTCATGAAGGTGCAACCAGCTTCCTACCATCCATCCGCCTTCTAACTTTCTTGTATAGATCAGATCATCGCGTGTCCTGACACTCCCACCACTCTCAGCGGGTCCACCATTACCATCAACTCAGAACTTCTTCACCCATCCACCGCCAACTTGACCCAACATCTCGCGAATGACAACTACATCCTCAAACCTTTGAATGTCGATGATCGATTTACAGAGGTTAACGAAGGTGCACCCGAATTATCAACCTCTTATTCACTCTCTCACCTCCGTGCAGGTCAAGGCATCGGTTCATCCGCATCTCACGCCACCGGATCCCTTGCTAGCGCTGACCCAGAGGTCCCATCGAACACGCAAGACCCTGGCTTAGTTACGAGCTCAACTTTCACCCTTGATTTACAAGCTATAGAAGACGACTCTATCACACGTTCGCAGCATGTCATCGCTCATAAACCGCAAGAGACCGATAGCAGGATGGGAGCCCTCAACGTCTCGGTTCAGGTGTGTTCATACACCAAGAATTCCGTTATGTCTCCTCACAAAATTCCTTAGGTTCCTGATCACAGGAGTGGCACCACTGGCAACGACGACCCCACATTGAGTGGTCAGGCCTCGTGTCCCGTAACACCACGCTCAGTAAGGGATCTGCTATCAAGCCGACCCTTTACGCCCATCTCCTTCATATCCCGGGGGCTGAGTACATTTTGCCCTTCTCATAGCTCAATGGGGGTCCTATCATCCTCGCCCAGCAACGATACCACGACTGGAACACTACGGTCGCCGATCCCCGCTGATAGACTTACAACATTGCGAGGCAACCAACACCGGTCGATTGGAAGGAATGAGGTAGTGGGCTCAACCACGGTGGCTCAGCAGGACAATGATAATGCTGCCAGTTCAGTGTGACACTTCTTGAAGTTCTGCTACGTATGATATGGACATCCTGATCTCTATCTAATTCGTACTTACAAAACTGACACTACGAACCCTCTTAAAGATATGTATCCGAGATATATTGAAGACTGGAATTGATGCTGGTTACTGCTAAACTGACTCTCGTTGTCATTCTTTTCAGTCAACTGTACACAATCGTCCGACTAGTACTGCTCTCACGTGCCTTTATGTTCACTACATTATTGCGCCCCGAAAAGCTTTAGAAGCCGAGGGAAAGAACAGTGTTACGGTAAAATACTCAATCCTTCAGCGAGTTCTGACGGATTTTCCATATGCACAATCACAATCAAAATTATCAGCAGATAAGCGTTACACGCTGGCTGTGGTTCACCTCGGAACAGGGTCTCGGCAAGATGGTAGCCCGTGCCCAAACTCGTTCCATGAACGAGGGTGGTAGACTATACGCGGAAGATAACTGGAAGCAAGCATATTAACCACTCTGCTCCCTCCTGACGGCCATCAAGGTCGAAAATAGAGGGAATGTGTTTGACAAATAACTACGCTGTCTGGATCGTGAAGAACCATTCCAGTGAACTAGAAGATGTCCCGGTCGCGTGTATCATCAACCACTGAAAACACATATCACTCAGACGCACTGGGGCTATAAAACCAGACAGAATATAGTTCAACGAGGAGTTCGGGTGGACGTGGTTGACGGTCAAACTATGAAGTCAATCGGACGCTCTTGCTAGCTCTCGAGAATGAACAGGTGAATGAAAGCATGTCCCATGAAATGAAGGCAGGAATGTGTGAAAATAAACTCCAGAGGTTCATAGTCAGTATCACGGGGACGAACTGCTGAAGCTGCAAGCATCCTCGAATTGAAACCCCACTACCCTCCATTACGCTTGGTTTGGATAGATGAGGACATGAGGACGGTAGTCTCGTGGCCTCGAAACGAGATCACGGTGGATACTGTAATCGTATGGGAGAACATTGCCACATCCCACCCCGAGCTGCCTTGCATCAGGGAATGATACCATTCTCGAGATTCCATTGCGATTGTGCCATCAAATGAGGTATGTAGCACATCACCATGCGGATCGAAGATATGAGGATCGTAAGCATAAATGTAGCATAGAGCGAGATACGGCCATACGTGAGGGACGAGCAGATCAGTAAAATTCATTCTCCTAGACCGACCCACTACTCACGGCGAGGGTATTGTCAGTGGTTTGGTAGAAAAGTATGGATCGTTCTTAGCGGACCGAGGCTCTATCAGGAACTTTGATGGTCTAATGCAGTGGGGTATTTAACGGAACGGCTAGGATTGGCAACACCCGAACACGAGTCCTGCGTCTGTCAAAACATGGACTTAGTCCACAGCATAAAACGCCGTTATTCACCTCAATAGTGTTATGTTACGACCACGTTTCGTACCGGCCATCCAGCAGTTCATGGAGATCTTCGGCGGCACAGCAATCAAGAGATTCCCATAGCCTTGGTACTCACCAAAAGGCCCATCAGGGAGGATCAGTAATCATTTGATGTACGGTTTCCTGAGAGAAAGAAAACGACTACCTTTTGGACATGGTGGCTAATCAGTTGAAAAGTGGACGGCATTTGCCCTCATGGCCGTATTGATTAATTCTGTGTCCTATTATCGGTAAGTTGGAAGGAAAAACCCACTCGGATCGGATAGGTATTGAATTGTTCGAAGCGGTCTGAAAGAATCCAGATGTCACGTACCCTTGAAGGTCCGTTAAGCGTGTAATAGCGGGACATAGATAGCAACTATGATCGTTTCAATGTTTCCTGCAACCAAGATCAGCGGGAGAATAACATTTAATCACTTGACGACTGACTCCATGCCACCCTCGAAGACAGCCCCGCCGAACGCTCTTAGACGAATGGCCGTGGACCTTTAGCCACTATGAGATCACTTGTTGATGCTCACCTTTTGTCATTTATCAAAGAAGCTGGTATCCCCAAACATTGCTTATTTTCGTGAGAATTGCGGTATAGGAAGCCTGCGCAAATGGTTGGCGTCAATCATGATATATCAATAACCATATGTTTTCAAGCGAGAGTCGCCTTCTGACCCTGATCAGCCACCGCCTATGAAAGAGACATGTGTTGGACTGGCTGCTTAGACGTCGAAGCTTGATGTTCACGTCTCTGGTCTGTGAATGGTAAGAAATGAGATCTAGCAGAGTTGTGAGGATGAATAGATAAATACCCGAGAGTAAGGCCTTCCCCCTCCAAGAATCCGTCGTCGCCTTTACCAAATCTCACGGACCTCCGGTAAGTTTCGGTGTGTGATCAGAAAGAGGGGTATCGGGAGACTAATCAAAGAACGCTGGTATGAGCCAACATAAATAACGAGAGGTACTACGAGAGGAGAGAGGAGAGTGTCATTGACCTCGTTGCTGGCGTTGATGATATTGTCAGTATCTTGCCGGTGGCTGTGTCCGGCCATCCTCCCTGTTCCCAAACTCCCATGTTCCGCGAGCAAGGGAATTCTTTCTTGACACGTTGCTTGGATTTTATGCATGGTCACTATCGATTTGGTCTCCTTCCCGCCTGATATCCCCCATGTATCCAAATGGCAAAAGCCGCAGTAAGGTCATATCGATGGTACACGACGCAACAGTAGACTGACTATTGCCTCCAGATGACGTTATCACGATGTGTATCAAACGCTGGACAGGAAATCTTGAAGGTTCGGATATGGAGTGCTCCTGGCTGGGTGTGGGGATAAGGTATGCTTCGTTTCTTCGTTTCTATCCCTTTTTACTCTACACGGTGGACTCTTTTCTTTCGTTTTGGCCTCTGATTGAGGCATTTGTACTTTCTGCTTATAGCTCTCGAAACTAGCACTAACTTTGATTACGCCCTCTCCTAGGATTGTCGCCATGGATACCCGCAAGAATCCAAAGTAAAAATCACACCCAACGAGAAAACACGCTATGCACATGGGCTCGAAGATGTTTTGGGTTTTGCTTTATCCATCGCACACAGGATTACGACTCTGCTGTCAATCCCTCTATCGCTTTCCCTCGCTCAAGGCAAGAATCTAGTCGAACCCCTTCCCGAAACCTTTTTTCCATCTTTTCTTCCCTCGGCAGTCAGATACTTCTCTTCTCATTGGTCGTGGAGGCCTCGCCTTCCCTGCAACTACACATCGATCCAAACACTTTCTATGCTGCCAGGTGATCACAGTAGAACAGGATAATGTTACGACCCTATATTCCCCCTTCCAATGCGCCCCATCATATCTTCATTTATTTGCCCATAGCGGGGCGAGATTGTTTCTATCTTCACGTTTAATTTCGTGTCGTTCTCCTAGGTGCATTTGGGCTTGAATCCCTTCATCCTCTTTTTCAACTTCTGGCTCGGGGTCACAAATGCTTGCATGCAGTATTCGGGAACTGTTGTGAGTCCCTTCTTTGGGCTCGTGCTCTTTCCTACGGTTCCTGAGCACCAGTTATCACGACTCCCTCCCATTTTTCGATATTATCTTCGATGCTCTATGCTGTTTCTTTCGCGAAGCGAGGCGATACAGAACGCGTCTATGGCGTTTACTCTGCATTTCTCTCTCTTTTGATTGCTTTACCCTCGTCTCTTGTGTGGCATATCTTCGGTCTGGGTCGGCCATGATGGGGCAGAAGAGAGTGGAGACTGATGACCGTTGAAGGGGAAGTGGGAAAGCGATGTCTTTGTTGGTGTCAGTGTCAGTGGGTGGAGGTGGGAGAGGGGTTCATTGTGGAGGTGGCGAAGAGATAACTTCAAAGCTGGGGAGATTCCTGGATCGTATGTCTATGCGTCTCCATCCTCCATCACAGACGGCTCCTCTTAATGTGGTAATATTCATGTCGTTGATGCCGTCCGGATGCCCTCCCAGTCTGCGAGGCCCCTCCTGGTCGATTTGTTGGAAAACCACAGACCTCGTCCATGACGAGTAACCGGTAACCGGTAACCGAGCTGTTCCTCTCGATAGCCCCAAGCTCTGCCTCTCGTGTCTTCCACCATCTGAGGTAGTTGGACATGGTTTACGATTGTCCCGAGCACTGCCGGCCTCGAGCCCGTGGTTTACGCCAACTTGTGCCCTCTATCATTAGGATATAGTTAATTTGATCGAGGATTATCCGTCCTCAGTGTGTTCGTTAGGGTTGTCTTTGTTCTGGCTCATTTCCTTCTAACTCCGCCAGCCCAGGAATATTATCATCCCGATTTCGTTACTGCTGCAACCTATACTTTCTTAGCACTACGTTGATCTTCTGTGGCTTAGCTCGCACTTACGTTCTATGGGCCCACTTTTCTTCTAGCTCTATCTCTCACCTCCCGTATACACAGATTCTTTTTTTTTTCAGTGCCACTTTACCAACTAAAATTGTAGCTAATCGACGAGGCTCAAAATACGTTCTGGTTTTTACACTATCCAATGTTGTGCGCTTTTCTGAACTCAGCTTCCATGGGGTTGAATATCTTATCGCGACCCGTTCAATGTTAACTGCTCACGTTCCTTTCACTCTTGTGTTCTTCTCACTCTTATGTTCTTCTCAACCCAGTGTCTATGCCGTTCAAGACGGGTTTGAGTGGTTGACCTTGATACGAAGCTCTTCTCAGGCTTCGAGACCTCGAACATCATTAGTTTGAACTTGGATCTTCATATCACCGATATCGGCATGTCAAAATCTGATACAAGGAGTTCAACGATGTTAGAACGATTTACCACCACCATGTCGCCTCGTTCTTCCCGTCTTTCGATGGAACTGACCTCGAGAACAGAATCCCATAACCAGATAATCAGGTATGATCTCCGTTCTCGGCGAGGACTGGATGCGAGCTAACGAATTTGTCTTTTCAAACGAGGTTTCTACGAGTTCACTCTTCAACTATCTACCTGAGTGCCCTAAAGCTTCCGTCAGAATAACTAAACGTCTGCGGTCATGTTATCTTTCAGCATTCTGAGGACTTGTTCTCCGCGATGTCTAGCCTGGTCGCTAGCTCCACCATGCAGTTCGGATACTATTGTATCTGGGAGGGTGGCAGGTGCGCTCATCATAATTTACTCTCTTTCTTTGTGCCTTAAACTGAGTTTCTTTTGTGTCGACCACTTTGCACCCTTTGTCGGTCTCGAAGGTCGCCATACTGTCATATCCATTGGGGAATCTTTGCCGAAGGGAGTACAAATTGTCGTGTTGTATTATGGGGAAAGTATAAGGCCCGAGGCTCGTGGATATGGCGTCGACTTAAAACCTTGATAGCGGGGGGATACCCGATGGAACAATGGCACCTGTACCGGATACATGCGAGTTTTTCATCCATACTCCACAATTTGTCAATGTGGTCGTGCATCTCCCGCGCTATGGCTCTACCAGCCACTATAGCCATCGCCGGGACTCATATCCTCTCAGAACAGTCAAGTTTCTATTTTGAACTATCACGACCATTTTACACTTCAGCCGTTTCTACGAGCTTCCATGATGTTGAAAATCCTGTCGTGACCGGCTCAGTGTCAACCGCTCGCCTTCCGTTTTCTCTCGTGTCCTTCTCACCTCGCCTATGCGGGCTACCGTAGGACGAACTAATATTGAGCAACCTCAGGCTATACCTGGGAATAATTGAACGTGTTCAATTGAAGTTTGAACGACTCGTCAAGCCTATATATCACCTATAATCAGTACATACATGCGTAGTATATATGAACTACATAATTGAACAAGATACTTCAAACACATAGGTGAACAATGGGTATTAAACAGTGGGTATTGAACAAGTGATTTGAACAAGACGTTTGAACAAGGCTCGTGAACGAAGGGTTTGAACGAAGAGTTTGAACGAGGGGTTTGAACGAGGGGTTTGAACAGGGGGTTTGAACAGGGGGTTTGAACGAGGGACTCGAACAGGGAGTTTGAACGAAGGGTAATGGAGATAGTTGAACAGAGGGTAGTAAGCACAATTGAACGACAAAGAGGCGCGACGTTCCACCATCGAACCGACGTGCTCGGCAGGTGAAGTCCAACGCACGGCAAGCGGTTGTACGATGCCTATAAACACAACAGAATTATCAGAACGAGAGATTCGAACGTCAAGTGGGCCCATACTTGCGAAACACCCTTGGAGTATGGATGGGCTAGATATCCTTAGCATCCTCGCTACCCTCGCGAGTATCGCGAAATCCTGCGACGTGTACAGTCGGATCCGTGAACACAGGTCGATTAGCGTATCTATTTGTGCGTTCAATGGAGTTCTAACTTGCAACTGGGATTGATAACTCACCGATCACATGGAAAGTACTTCTCTTCCGCCTCACGGAATACCTTCACCCTCTCGGCCAGAGTCTTGCCGTTGGAGCTGTCGATGAGTGTCGAGACTCCGCAGCGCTGAAACTTGCATTCGCCATCAAGACGAAGAGCTTCCCACATATCGGCCTTCTCGTGTGCGTAGGCTTTGTGTCCGTCGCTCGAAGCCTTCGTAGCGCGCAACTTCCACGAGTCTCGTCGGGCGGCAAAGAAACGGATAGCATTGCCAAACGAGCCGTGTTTGAACTCCAATTCTTCACGCACTCGCTCGTACTCAGCTTCTCCGCGGAAAAATTGAACCCTATCAGCTAGTAAGGGCAGGTGAGCACCAGCAAGAACACTAGGCAGCTGTACTTGCATTCGTCCTCCCATGCTTTGACTTCATCTGCAGTCATGTGGTGCAGGGATCCGTAACCCCATATCCACCCGTCTGTTCCATCAGTACCTGTCGTCTTGTTCTCGTCTTCCGTTTCGATTTCCTCCACGACAGCCTCTCGAGGTGGCTTCTCCGAAGTAGATTTCCCTTTCTGCTCAGGTTTCTTGGGCGAGGGAGGTCCATGGGCTGCATTGGCCTTGTTTTAGATACTGTTCCAACTTCGGTTATGAATGATACGCACGGTGCATTTTGGTCAGTCTTGTGCCTGAAAGTTTACATCGGTGAGGGTAGTTGATTTGTGGACATGAGATGTGAGCATACCAAACGTGAACCCATCAAGACTGAAGTCCGGATCTTGCTCGACATCCAGCTTCTCCTGATGAGAATTAGCGTCGCCAGCTATATGTCCAAGGTCGGTCCAAAGAGCCCCTTCTTCCGTTCGAGAGGAGCCTGGCTGATGTCCTTGTTCGGTGGATTTCTTACGGGTATCAGCCACAGTCAGTCGTGGCCATTCCCCTTCCTCCAAACAGCCCATAGTATCGAGGACGTCCCGATAGAAGTTGTAGTCACAAAGATGTTCGTCTCTTCTTGACTGCACCTCTCGGATTTGAGACATGGCCCGAGTATTGGCGACCTGTTTCCGGGCATGCTTGACTTTACGATCACCCGCGGCGGTGAGCGTTCGGACATCAATCCGCAGAACCCGAATGAGATCGAAGAGCCGACCTCGAATAAGGTTGATCTGCTTTGAAGCGAGGGCGGTCATTCGGAACTTGCTTCGCTCTGCTTCATTGAAGTCAGACGGAAGACAAAGGAGTTGATTTTCGGGGTGACAAGGGAGGCTGAGGGTGTAGTGGGAGGCAGCGTCTGCGGCCATGAGCTTTCCCTGCTCTTTGCGGAAGGGCTCGAGACGCTCCTCCAGTGTCCTGCGTTCCGATGCCAGCTCCTTGTATTCTTTGGACTCCGGTTCCCCGCTGGATACTTTCTTTGCTAATCGGCGTAGACGGTCCCTAGAAGAAAGAAGTTATCAGCAGAGCTCCACTGGATAGCATTGACACTCACTGTACAAGCATGAGGTCTATGCCTTCTTGGAGCAATCCCGCCACTGACCGAAGCTTCTTCTTCCCAGCAGGTGTTTCAAACTCTTCGTCCGACCGCCTCAACTGCTCTACTAACGACTGGAGAGTCGGCGCTGAAATAAGTTAGTGAACGATCAGCTCTCTACACAAGTTCTCGGCGCTTACCCTTGGCATAAGAATCATGCGAGTAAACGGACTGAACGTGCAGCTTGCGTCCAGCGTCAACTCTCGGAGACCTGTCCATTGTGGTCCATCGAGCGGCGGTAGCTCCGTAAACTGCCCAAAGGCCAAGGAAGTGGCCACGTTTCTTGGTATACCGGTCCTTGAGGTCGACGATATCATTGAATAGCTGCCGAACTAGTAATCAGAATTGTAAGTGCGCAATGCGAGATTGAAGGGCTAAAAGACTGACCAAGGCCAACGGTCTTTCGCCAATTCCAGTCGCCAATATGGGAGTTCAAAGTGTCCTCCCGTGAACCTAACGTCATAAGGCGAATCGACGGGCCGATTGCGTTGAGTGTGTCCCAGACGAGTTCCGCTGTCTCGCCCTTGAATTCGCCTACACCCTCCTTGTACGTGTAGAGATAGAGTGGTTCGCAGCTAGCGATGTGGTTGCGACAGTGGCAAACCGGTATCACCCAGCGCATTCGACATGCAAGATGCACCAGTTCTGGGTGCATCTTCAACCAACGCTCTGGGATCTTTCTACAATAAGAGCACATCGCATCAAAGGACACCACCACCTGCGCGATGATCCCTTCTTCTTCGACCGAACGTTGACCGATCCCACGGGATAGACATTCATCTACAGAGACCCATCTGGTAGCGTAATCCTCAGCTTTCGTACGATTTGAAAGAGGCCGTTCGTACCTTTCCCCACATTTCAGATTCGCAGAGCTGCGGACAAAGATATGGCAGCATTGACAGTTCACGATCCCGCTTATGTCCATGTTCTTGAATTTGGTTTTGTTCTGCTTGTTGATTGTGTTAAGGTGTCCGCACACTGATTTCTAGCGAGGCACGGTCAGCGAGAGGTTGGTAAGCAGTATTGTGGCCACTCACTTCGGTCGTTGAGGCTTCCTCGAGTCCGCAGTGTGCGTTGTATACAGATGCCACCGGCAAGTATCCTCGACCCGCCCACAACGATACATCGTTCTTGTCTATGTTTTTCTTTGCGAAATGGTTAGCTTGATAATTGCCGTCCAAGGTCAGTCTGGTTTGGTGAAGGTGCCTAGCCAAGGAGGTGAGTAACGCTTAATGAAAACTTGAATAACCCACACATACCTGAGATCCGGGGGGGCTTCCGTCCAACCGGGCTCCATATTGACTCCTACAGTCGGACAAGCAGGACATTCGACGACCAAGTCGTTGGGTTTCTGTAGAACATCATGGTGTGCTCCCGACCGTCGTTCAACTGAGAGCAAGTCCCACAGACGAACGATGATCATAAATTGTTTGTAAAGATCCTAAGTAGAATTTTATTAATTGGGAAATAACGCATGTATCGTGATGCTCACCGGGACGTTTCCAGTGAAGACATTATCAGTCAGCCGTCGTATGGACTTATAAAATCGTAAGGAGTGATTTTTGATTGAAGGGTTAGGACACTGTAGTGACGGAGAAGCCGAAAAGTGAAGGCGGACTGGGGATTGGTGACTGTCGAGGGGAAGAGGTCATGCATGAAAAGGCGAGTCCATTTGTCGAACTGTTCTCCGTCCTTGCAGCCACAGTAGGTCACACGAGTCGCGTGAACGCCGTTGGTGTCCGCGATGATGAGGTAGAGCGGGTCGGTAGGGTATGGGCATTGGTCGCCACGATGCCCCATCGGAATGGTATAACCGAGTGCGGAGATGTTGTGCTTGACAAAGTAACCAGCGTCACTCCAAACATATGCCCAATGGAGAGGATTATGGCGATGCTCTGTAACCCAGCAATCAACGCACACTGCGGGACGAGCGTCACACTCGAAACACCGTGCCAGTCGAAGCTTTCCATTCCCACATCCACAAGGAACGGTGACGCAGATGTCATATTCCCTCGCCAGCATTAGGTTCTCTGCCTGTTTCAACCGAGCAGAGTATTCGCCCAGGAGTTTCATGCGCTGAGGGATGTAGGTGAGGATTCGTGAGCGTGCGCGAACGGAGATGAGTACTGACACGAGACAAGTCCTCCTTGAATAGATCTTCTACGCTTTGACGCTCTGGGGTCGCATCCTTCTTTTTCTCGGGCTCCGATACCCTACTGGTATTTGTAGAACGTCCCGGAGGCGGTTGGTCGAACCGGAGGTATGGCTTTGTAGGGGATAGCTTGGTCGAGACAGAGACGCCTCGGTCATCGACCATCCGGGTGGTGCGCATGCGCTTTGCAGTGGTGACCACGGTGACATCCTGGTCATAGTCTTTTGCGTGTGTCCGTTTAGAGCCTTTCGGTGGCATGAGACGATCTTGACAACTGGCGGCTGGTTTGGTTGACTTTTCGAGGGATTTTTCGTCACGTATCTGTAGAACGTGAATCAGCATAGCTGAAATTCAAGGTTTAGGGCGAATAAATTGAAACATAGGACTACAAGAGCTGTAGAGCACGCAGCAAACGGGAGAGCCGTCAGCCACTCATCCGAATTCTGTGTCTACCATTGTACTTCAATTGTCCCTTAGGAATGTATTCTACTGGCGCTACACGCGTTTTAGTGAGATATGGTACAGGTTATTCATCATACATGTATGTTTGAGTCCAAGGCAGCGTTGAAATCTTACACATGGACGCGATGGTGGTGGTTCGGAAAAAAGGCGGACAATATTTGGTCTTGTTGATTCAGGGATCGTTACGGTCCGAAAATTTTGGACTTTTGGGCGCTAACTTCCACAGACGCTCAGGACAATGCAGGGGCGCGTATCGTCGGGCGTATCACGGAATGGCAACAACGACATGTATTTCATCAACATTGAATTAGTGATATGATAGGGATTGACAGACGAAGCGCGAATCTAACTATTTAGTACTGTTGAAGTACGGTCTACGAGATAAAAAGTAGCATAAGAGCCATGTTGAATGGCTCGCACCTATGCACCAACAAGAATAAGTAGTCTAAGAGTTTGTCAAGAACAGGACTAGGTCTAGGGCCCCTCAGGCCATCTTCTAGGTCAGGAAGTCGAAATGAATGAATAGATAGTGAGTGGGACACTTGCTACACAGTACATGCTGGGTACAAGCAATGTGAGACAAAGTTGTCAGACTAGGGAATCTATCTACAGGTGTCCATGAGTATATATGTCAAAGTACAGCATACTGAGTCATGGGAACAAATCCTAATAAGGAATAATGAAAGAACATTGTAGAACATCAAGGAATATCAAAGGAGTCAGGTAGAAACTGATGGAACAATCAAGGGATGTCAAGTACAGCAATATCATGATGGAAATCATATGGAATGATGAACACAAGGTATGGAGTGATCCGGAATGGCCGGGAACATCAAGGGAGCCATAATGCGATACTGGGGACATGGAATGAAGTGGAATCAAAGGGAAGTCAAGGATAATAGTCCGGGGACCAAGGAAACAAGAGGAACAGTGGGGCAATTCGTAACAGTATCCCCTTTCTAGGTAGTGCTTTCACCTGGAGCACTCTAGACTTGTTGGAGGCATCAAAGTCGAAGTAGAACTGATCTGGGGTGTTTTGGAGAAGGGACTCGATGTTCTGAAGTGCTGTGTACGATGTTGGGGTCCATAGATGATGAAGGACTCTTCTGGGTTCTTCTGGGTCGTTCTGGGTCGTTAAAGAGTGTAGTGAATGATGAATAATGTTCAGAGGAGGTGCTGAGAGAAAACTGCAGATGGAGGAGGTGTTCTGGGTCGATGTAAGGGTGCTCTGGGTTGTTCTGGGGTTGGGTCTGGTCAGGGTGCAACAGGGTTCATGTACTTGGCAAGGTTCTGTGGTTCTGGGGGTTCTGGGGGTTCTTCTCTCCTTCCTATAGCTATAGACAAGGAGGTTCTGGGTTCGCAAGTGGGGGTCACTATTCTTGGTGGTCCACTCTTTCATAGATCCTACTGGGTTCTCTGGGCCAGTGGTTCTGGGGTTCTGGGGTTCTGGGGTTCTG
>JANHQD010002404.1:0-22516 GCA_024721195.1 Marasmius sp. AFHP31
AAGGGAGCAAAATAGCTTCGTTCATCAGTCAAAAACTTGCTGACACTTTTCAGGTAGATATACGGACGACTAACAAGGTCGGAAGCAGCGGTCTGACCGTGAGAATATTTGAACTTCCTTCGAGTTGGCGCCCACAAGGACCCATCGTTGACCGGTGTGGGCTACCCTCGAATCATTCGAGACCCTTACCTGCAATACTACATTATAAGCTCATACGAGGTCTCGACGCCTCAAATTTTTCTTTCTGAGATAGTTCTGCCTTGAGAATGGCTCCTAGACGAGCAAAGGAGGCTTGGTAAGTTCCTGATGTGGCGCAGCAGCGGCTGATAACAGAAAGACAAACTAGATCGTTTGAAATGCCGGAACGCCTATATTAGTACATATAAGTGTAAATCTAGAGAAAAATTTTAAGTAAACAAGGGATCAAAGCCAATCGGAAGCTAAGTATGATCTAACGTCTATGTGTCTATGGTCCAATTAGCCCCACGTTCAAAAGCCAAGGGTGATGTCAACGTATCGGAGAGATTGATAAGCGCGGTTTACATGTTCATCTCAGCCAAACAACCCTTGATGGCGGAGACTGAGGAAGAGAAGAAGTATTCTCCGCCACGAGCGACGACGAAATCTATTCGGAATAAGACTGATTGGTGGCAGAGGTAGTGAGCTTTTCAGCTTACCGGTGTGGATGTTAATGGGCTTCTTATGGTCATTCCAGTCCATACCCGTGATAATCCTTTCGAGGTCACCGGTGTCGGCAGGGGGTCCTTGGTTGCGAGAACCGACGAGAGGGTCAACGCCCTGGACGAAGAGAATCAGCGTCGAACGAGGAAATACATCTCCAGGGTTCTTACAGTGTTGGTTCCAGTGGGGAAGCTATCGGGATTCGGGACGAGATTTCAGGTAGTGTTCAGCATACAACAGAAGGCCACGACGCACTCAGGGTCGTCAATGAGGGACTCTTGAACGAAGATAAAGCCATTCTCGAGTTGGATTGGTACGCGGCTATATCAGGTCGTCATTGCGTTAGAGTGTATGAGGAATCAGTATTCATGCACGAGAATTCACGAACCGAACGCCATGCCACGTTCAAGAGAGGGGTCTTGATCTGACATCGTTTTGACCGCTGCTGCTTCTTTGTCGGTGACTATGGTGTATTCGTTAGCCTCCACCCTCCTTACTACACGGAGACGAGTGAGGTGCATACCTTCAGGTCCGTAAGGTAGACCCCCACGCATCATGTGCGAGGTAGGGTGTTCAGGTTGGATGTGTCCACGAGGACGAGACCTCAAGATGTGAGCGGAGGAGGGGCACATCGTCTGGTTTGTCTTCACATCAAAGCCTGGAAGTTCGGGGTGGTCGTAGTTGAAGTTGTTACGTCTCATCGGGTCCGCGCCAAGAGCTTCATCCTCGAAGACTGGCGAAATATTGATAGGGGCACCCTTTAATTATAATAGGACGGTTGAAATGAGGTAATTAACAAGGTTCGGACGAACATACACTTTTCCATCGCCCGTTGATTCTGGAGCCAAAGAGGTGGATAGATTCGTCCCGGTTCAGTCCTGAAACGTCGGGAGCCGTATTTGTGGAGCTCTGGAACGAGTTGTTCGAGCTGGCGCCAACAAAGGAATGAACCACTCGTTGCCTACGCCGGGCGAGGGACGTTGACACCTTCTTCACCCATGAGAATAACACCGGGTTTTAGGACCATTTGTCCAGGGGCGATGGTCTTTTCCGTATCCCAGCCCTCAATGGAAGTCCCTTTCATGGATAAACGTTTCAGTATGAATGACGGAGGGGTCGAGAGTTTTGCAACATGTATACCGCGAGTATCTGCGGGGCAGAAACGCCGTTCATATACAGGGTTTCGCATGATTCCGTGATATTTTATTTTATTTTTAATCGTGCCCCGGTCTGCCCTCCCGAGCCGCGGCAGAAGCACAAAATTCAGACGCCGCTTTGGCCGTCCATGATCGATGATTGACAAGTCCTGTACCGTACCACGTACCTATTCCTTGTATCTCTTTAGTGATGTCTTCGAACTCTTTTCAAGTTGGTGATGGCATGCGAGCCCTCATTTGCAAATGATACCTTCACCCGGACCCAAGCCAGAGGATGGTTATGCAGGAAATTGCGAATGAGACACAGCTTTCATTGGGAATCGTTCACAAGATCAGAACTACAGGACGTATGGCATGGGAAGAAACCTGGAATCTACGCCACACAGGGCAACCCACAACACTCGAGCCCATTGAACCTCATGCGGGACTATGTCAAACGCCACTCGACCACATACCTCGATGAGCTACAACAAGCTTTGGCAGAGGAACACGGGCTAGAATATTCTGTCTCTACATTGTCCAGAACAGTCAGATCTCTGCAAATCACGCACAAGCATATCAACAAGGTTGTGGTAGAAAGAAATGACCAGTTTTGATGTACTCTGAGAAGCCGAGACGGGACGCTCAGGATACAATAATCCTGAGAATTTTGTGCTGCCGCGGCTCGGGAGGGTGGACAAATTCGCGTAAGGGACGATTCAAAAACAAAAATTCACGGAATTATGCAACTTTACCCAGTAATTCCCGAGAGGCGTATCATTCGAGTTCTCTTATACAAGCAAGCCGAAAAAGAGGTGAAACCTGTCATGATCAAGGTGTTCACTGTAGACATCCGTGCCTGACTGCATTCTGTATCTGCAGATTGTACAAAAGGCTCAAGGTCGGTCGGTGTTGTTTCATCGCCAGTATCCCCTCTCTTGTTCAAGTATCCCTTCCCTCCACTTCGAACGATGCTTTACACTGTCTCCACTATCCTCGCACTTTCCCTTTCAGCGGGGATCGCCAACGCTCAGGGTAGCACCTACCAGCTTCAGAGTCGTAATCCCGCACGTACGTCTCTTCTTCCAAATCTGCTTTCTTTCGTCTTTCGTGTCCTGAAACTCACCCTCTTTCGATCTCAAGTCTACGAAGCTGGTAGACAAGGATGTATCGCGGCTTCTGATAACGCGGATGGTGCCCCTGTTGTTATTCACGACTGCAATAACGAGGATGTTTCGAAGCATACCTGGAGTTTGAGTCCTTGGATTCCTGGACGGATTGCTTTTGATGGTCCGCCTGGTCCGATGAAAATATTTGGTGACAAGGTAAAGCAACGCCCTTCCTCCAAGTTCATCGGGTTGTAGCTGTTCAACGCCGCGTCTCATCCAAATTCCTGTTCCCCCCAGTGTCTCGACGTGAAAGACGGAATCAACACCGACGGAGCCAAACTCCAACTATGGACTTGCGAACCTGGAAACACGAACCAATTATGGATATCTGTTAAGGATCAGACCTACAACTGGGCTGGAACGAACAAGTGTATCGATCTTACGGATGGGAACATCGCTGATGGAAATCAACTCCAGCTTTGGACGTGTGTGGGTGAACCTGGCTCGGACAACCAGAAGTTTGAGTTTACGACGAGGATCCCGAATGACAGGAGCGATAGGCCTGAGTTGATTTCTGCTGGCCCGTCACGTAAGTGTTTTTTTCCTCATTCTTAGACTTGCACAGGCTCCGAAGACTCACCTCCGACGCCTTTAATACAGCCCCCAGGGACGTCTGCCTAATGGCCACTTCCAACACTGACGGTGCTCGTGTCGCTCTCGGAAACCGCAACGGAGGCAGCGGCAAAACTCCAGCATTCCCCGACGGGAATGCATTCTGGACCTGGGCGAGGGCACCTCTCAGCGGTCCTATCAAGACTTTTGATGGTGCCAAATGCCTTGACATACCCAATGGCGACGCTACGAATGGGAACAAGGTACAGATGTGGAGTTGTGTTGAGGGGAGCAGGAATCAGCAGTTCAAAATTG
The DNA here is from genome assembly GCA_024721195.1 of Marasmius sp. AFHP31. Lineage (NCBI taxonomy): Eukaryota > Fungi > Basidiomycota > Agaricomycetes > Agaricales > Marasmiaceae > Marasmius > Marasmius sp. AFHP31. The sequence goes on from JANHQD010002404.1 coordinate 3,854, forward strand.
ACGGTCCGATCCCGCGGGCGATTACTTGGGTTGGTGAGGGATCGGGGAACAATAAGTGTCTGCAGACGCCGAATGGGAACTTTACTGAAGGAAATGAGGTGTGTGATTCGTGTTCGGGATGTTCGTGGATTGAGAGCTGATGACCTGTTTCAATTTCGTCTTTGTAGATTGAGATTTGGGACTGCGATAGTAGTAAGGTTAGCCAGCATTGGTTCTAGAGCTTGGAGGGGTGCAAATTTTGGTAGTTTTCCAGTTGGGAATGATGATTATTTGTGACTCTTTTTAAATCACCGAAACCACCACCACCTGCTTTGTCCACGTTCAAAGTTCAAACTTGATCATCCGGGGGGGTTCTGTTTATCTGTCACCAAAGCGAGCATCAAACCTGCGATTCAACGTCATTGGATAAACACGAGTCGGGAAGGAGTACATCGTACAGCGACAGGTAAAGTCTCATGTCTAAGTAGAACGGTAGGAAGAGATGAGGGAATGATGATTCCGGAGAGAGGAAACAATGGGTTTTTATACCTCGTTTGTGCTTCGTAGACTGTGGTCGGGAAGAGCAAGTCAATACCCCGACTGAGCTTCGTCCCGCAAGCACGTACGGATCAGAGTCGTTTCGCACGGTAATGGTTGAAAGGGGCAAACATTAAAAAGTCGAAGATTGTGTTTGAGCTAAAGTAAGAGTAGGAATATGTTCACTAATCGAGTTTTGGTGCTTGACAGTCGGGTGATATTCCTTCCTAGTCGCAACTAGCTGGCAACGCCTCCTCCAAAGATCGTTTCGCGCCGGGTCTTTCTACACCCTAGTAAATGTAATCGAATGTTATCGAGCGGCATTCCAGTGGTTTCTTCCGTACTTGAATGGTGCGCCGTAAAAAGCGACTCCTGGTACCGAAATAATCCTATCGTCACTTTAGAAATTAGAATGAAGGTCTTCCCCGACAGTTTACAAACGCACGTACTTTTTTCTATTTCACCGGCGACCGACGCAAAGCCACTACGGTGAATATGGAGGAGGGAGAGTTATTTGGAGCTTTGACTCCCTCGACTTTCAGAGCTACGAGAGCTTCCCGATCGTCATTTTGAGAACCGGAGTTTAGCATTTTTCTTCCGCGTCGGCCTTTGATGTGTCTGAAAGCGGGTGAGGCAATAAGGCCAAGAGTGGGGCGAGGAAGATTTTTTGTACGTACGGATCTGTGGATGCCACTTGAAGGTGAGGCGATTGGCGATAGATGATCGTGATATGGGTTGTACCATCATTCAACAACGACTCTTCTCGGAGAGAGAAAACAGAGCTCCGCTATTGGGCGTCGGCTCGAGTCAAGATACCCATAGCGGGATGTATGTGAATGCAGTATAGCGCTACGACCTTGCCAGGTCGCGTTGAATGCCCGTTGCCACATGGAAGCTTTAGATATTTTTGAAGCATCCGAGTCGAGTTTATCTATCTATTTGTGCGTTGAGGTTATAATGCGCACAAGGGAAGCCTACAAAGTCCGGAGGTGATTCAATCACAGTACTCACCGGGACCGCTCGTTCCCGTTTATAAAATATCCTTCTGGGTTGAGTGTCGAGCTCTGAAGCTGTGATTATTCCGAAATGTGGGCCCATAACGTACTTTGCTGAGGTTTGCATTTGAATCATGAAGTCGTCTTGAGAGGGGTTTCGCCACGGAAAAGACTAGGGTTGAGTCTTTAACCTGGGACGATGACAGTACTTGGAAGTTGGAATGAAAACCATTTACTCACACGCAGATCATACCTGAAACAATTTTAATCAATCATGACCCGCTGTACCCATGGAGAAGGCTCGGACACCGGAAATATCGCAAACAGCATCAACATGGGGGTCTCTGAGAGAGAGGGGGGGACCGTGTGAAAATTCTCTGGTCGCCTTTCTGTATCTGACGCCCACAACCACTCATTACCGCTTCAACAAAATCGTCTCGTTCCGCGTCAAAATCTATTTCACAAGGTTTCAAAACCTCAAGCCTCCATACAAACGTCTCATCTTCTGCAGGATGGAAGCAGGGCTGTTGGTATAGCGAGTTACGAGGCGTTGGCGTTGATAAGGGCAGTCTAGTATGTCGGTGCGTAGATGCTTCAGCGAAGAGGTTTCGGCAAAGTGGACACTAGCAGAGTGAGTGTATATGTTAGTAATTCTCCGCTCTCATCATGATTTTTCACTTACCCAGTATCCCAGCCATGGCTTGCAACACGAGTCACGATGAAACAAGCATAGCAAGGCACTGCATGAGTCAATCAAACTATACAGTCTGCGACCCATATAAAGGCGCGCGGAAATACACTATTCCACATCGATCGTCTGCGTCACCTCACAACATGCCAAAGAAGAAGACCGGCAAAGCGAAACAACCGTCCTCCATTTCCACCACCTTCCACAACCCAGTCACCACTCTCCTCTCCCAAATTACCTCCAACCCATCGACCCTCGACACAGCCTTGACCCCCGAATTCCTCCTCAACACTTCTTTCAGACACAAATCCCTCGCCCAACTCCTCCACGAAGAGATCTACGAGTCCACGACGAGAAACGTCACCCCCGAATTACAATGGGGCGGCGACCCAACGCGTCCTAAGGAATACTACAAAAAGTGCTTCTGCGCTGCCTTGCTCGTCGGACGAGCGTTCGCCAGACTCCTCGCTCTTGCAGATCAAGGTAGATCCTCTGACGTCCAGGAGCTCCAGCACCACCAGGACACAACCATACACACTCTAACGCCAGAAGAACAAAAACAAGCACGTAGCATGGCCGCATACACCTCGTTCCTCGCCCAAGCAGAAGAAGAAGAAGACAGCCCACCCTCCCCCTCGTCACAACCACCAACAACACCCATACTCTCCCTAGAAGACAGAAAACGCGCTCGTACCCTCGCAGAATCGATCTGGAAAACTTGCATAACCGACACCATCAACAAAGCCCTCTTCTCAGGTCTCCACGGCGTCGAACCCGGTTGTCTCGTCGTCCTCGGAACAATCCTCCTCGCCTCCTCACATTCAATGTCCACGCACCCAGTTCTCTGTACGTCGAAAGGCAAAGGCGACACGGGTTGGGGTGGATGGTTTCATGAACCTGATACCGTGTGGGGGTGGAAGGATGTCAAGGTTGCGGTGAGGGAGACGAAGAGTTTGCCGAGGGAGAATTTTAGGGTTGGGAAGGTGAAGGAGAGGTTGGATCGGTATTATGAGGAGTTGGTGAAGAGACGGGAGAGTGGGGAGAGTGGGACGTTTGGTGATGATGAGTCGGGAACGGCGTATATCCCGATGGAGGCGGTGGTGGTTATGGATATTGCACGGGAGCATGTGTTGAGTGGGGGAGAGGATCTTGGGAGCGAGGGTATTGTTGAGAGAGTGTATGATACGTTGATGGAGGCGTAGCAAGCCTCGCCTTGGAAATACGAGAAGGATGTTTCTTCCAATGATACGGTCGTTGGTGCTACTATTCGTCATCCTTCTGGTCACCCGAGCTCCTCTTCGTGCAACCAGCCATCTAAACGCCTGGACATAGAACTGACGAGAGACATACACACCAAGTGCTCCCTTCCGTATCAACCGTACGCAACCTATTGGCAAAAGTTGACTTCGAGCCAGCGTTCTCAGACATGCAAGTCCTCAAGATGAGATTGGATTCGACAAGCTTGACATTTGAGGATAGTAGTCATCGTAGTCACGATCCTTGTAGCTTGATATGTTGTCTAGGTTCACGCAAGAAGGGAGATTCGGAAAACTGAATCCATTCAACAGTAGCAGATGGTGGTCGTGTTCCAAGGTCGAGCATGATGACAAAGCGGACAAAGCGCGGTGTTCTGTTGGCGGCCATGACTCGGAAGCATGCCAAGCTCCAAGCTTCATCGTCACACCATCGACAACACAAACCGCTCAGGCCTCAGGAGTCTGGTAAGTTAGTTCTTTCACCTCATTTAGCTCCATTGGGGTGAGTACATCGAGACGAGGGTGTCAAAATGGCATGGCAGAGACAGGATTCACGAGGAAGAAGGATCCGGTGGGCCCTCTCGCCTGACGATGTACCGGTCACCTCCTTCACAACCCCGCCACGCTATATGCGCCAGGATGAGCCTCTGCCCTCCCCTACGATCCTAATTACCACAACAACAATCGATACTATTTCGACACCCGACTCCGAACGTTAAAAAGAATGACGACGTAAACGAATGAACGAGAGACAGGAACATGTTATGCGAGTTTTCTCTGACCCTTCCGACTCCACACACGATGTACTTACTCCTGGGCCCTGGCTAGGGAACCACCACTGGTTGTCGTTGTTAGTGTCACAGTCCCAGATCTGGAGCTACATGGTCAGGAGAGCAGACAACGCTCCAACGATAAACGACACTCAGTCAAAAGCCCATAGGAGTCTTATCCCCATCCATAATGTCCACACACTTATTCCCCCCAACCCAACCCACTGAATCGTCTTAGGCGAATTGACCTTCCCTCGACACACGTCGAGATCTGGAGTTCGTTCCCGTTCGTGGCGTCAACGTCGAGAGGCATTTGGAGCCCTTGGGCCTTGATCGTTAAAAAGTCGAAGCTTCTCAACTTCTTCCGGCCGTGGGTATCAGTGAAAGCGTTGAGCTGAAGTAGGAGTCCGAGTAGGGACCTGTTCAGTGTTCACCAAATCGAGTTTTAATGCTTGACACTGGACAGTCGGATTGGCATTCCTTTCTCGCGAGTCGCAACCAGCCCCCCCTCCAAAGACGGTCTTCCTACATCCCAGTTATCGAGCGGCATTCCAGAATCCAGTGGATTCCTCGTACTTACTTGAATGGTCCGCCGTAAAAAAAGCGACTCCTGGACCCTGGTACCAAAATTGATCATTTCGCATTTCGTCACTTTAGAAATTAGAATGGAAGGGTCCCCGACAAATGCATGGACGGGGGAGAGTTTATTTGGAAGCTTGACTCCCTTCCCGATCACGATTGCTTTGACCTTGATAACCGGAGTTTAGTATTTTTTCTTCTTCTGCGTTGGTTTGAGTATACATCAAGACGAGGGAGTCAAAATAGCAGAGACAGGATTTACGAGGAAGAAGGATCCGGTGGGCCCTCTCGCCTGACGATGTACCGATCACCTTCTTCACAACCCCGCCACGCTATATCACCATGAATGAGCCTCTGCCCTTCCTTCGATCCTAATTACCACAGCAACAATCAATAACATTTCGACATCCGACTCCGAACACTACAAGATAAGCTAATAAGGAATGACGACGTAAATGGATGAACGAGACAGGGACATGGTATGCCTGAGGCGACGAGTTTTCCTCTCCGACCCTTCCGACTCCCCGACACAATCTACTTACGCCTGGCTAGGGAACCACCACTGGTTCTCGTTGTTAGTGTCACAGTCCCAGATCTTGAGCTAACATGAGAGCAGAACAGATATCAGCAATACTCAGGCATCAGGCAAAAGCCCACATACAAGCGTCCCAGGAGTCTTATCCCCATCCGTAATATCCACACACTTATCCTCCCCAACCCACTCAATCGTATTAGGCGAATTGACCTTCCACTGCTGATTCGCACTTCCCTCGACACAGGTAGCAATCTGGAGTTTGTTCCCGTTCGTGGCGTGGAGCCCTTGATCGTTAAAAAAGTCGAAGCTTTTCAACTTCTTCCGGCCGTGAAAATCAGTGAAAGCTGAAGTAGGAGTCGAGTAGGGACCTGTTCACCGATCGAGGTTTAATGCTTGACAGTCGGATTGGCATTCCTTCCTCGCAACCAGCTGGCCCCCCTCCAAAGACCGTTTCACGGCGGGTCTTCCTACATCCCAGTTATCGAGCGGCATTCCAGAATCCAGTGGCTTCCTCGTACTTACTTGAATGGTCCGCCGTAAAAAAGCGACTCCTGGACTCTGGTACCAAATAAAATAAATCATTTCGCATTTCGTCAGTTTAGAAATTGGAATGGAAGGGTCCCCGACAAACGCATGGACGGGGGAGAGTTTATTTGGAAGCTTGACTCCCTTCCCGATCACGATTGCTTTGACCTTGATAACTGGAGTTTAGTACTTTGTTTCTTCTTCTTCTTCTGCGTTGGGTCTGAATACCTATACAAGCGGGTGAGGCAAAAGAGGGGCGAGGAAGATCTTCTGGCTATGCCATACGGTTCTGTGTATGCCACTCGAAGGTAAGGCAACATGATCGTGTACCATCATTCAACGACGACTCACTGAATGTGTAAAAACAGAGCTCCGCTAGGCTATTGGGCTTCGGCTCGAGTCGATGCACTCGAGAGCGGGATCTATGTGAAGGTACGACCTTGACAACGCGGGCCTGGACATAGAACTGACGAGAGACATACATGATACACGCCAAGTCCTCCCTTTCGTATCAACCGTACGCAACCTATTGGCAAAAAGTTTGCTTCGAAGTTCGAGCCAGCGTTTTGAGACGTCTTCTAACTTGAAGTCTTTGACGTGAGATGGCTTGACATTTGAGGATAGTAGTCACGATCCTTGTAGCCTGATATGTTGTCCAGATTCATGCAAGAAGGCAGAATTGAGGTAGTTTCGGAACAATGAGTCCATTCAACAGTATCAGATGGTGGTCGCGTTCCAAGGTCGAGGCATGATGCATGATGACAAAGCGGACAAGACACGGTGTTCTGTCGTGATGCTCAGAAGAGTCTGGTGAGTGAGTATCCTGTATACTAGTCCTAGGTTACGCCCATTTTCATCCAATTTAGGACCTTTCACCTCGTTTAGCTCCGTTAGGTTTGATTATACATCGAGACGAGCTCGAGGGAGTCAAAATGGCAGAGACAGGATTTACGAGGAAGAAGGATCCGGTGGGGCCCTCTCGCCTGACGATGTACCGATCACCTTCTTCACAACCCCGCCACGCTATATCGCCATGAATGAGCCTCTGGCCTGTCTTCGATCCTAATTATCACAACAACATTTCGACACGCGACTCCGTACACTGCAAGATAAGTTATATAAAAAGGAATGACGACGTAAACGGATGAACGAGGGACAGGAACATGGTATGACGAGTCCTTCAAGTTTCCTCTCCGACCCTTCCGACTCCCCGACACAATCTACTCCTGGCTAGGGAACCACCACTGGTTATCGTTGTTAGTGTCACAGTCCCAGATCTGAAGCTAAGATGAGAACAGAACAGATATCAGTCAACGCTCCAACGACACTCAGGCATCAGGCAAAAGCCCACATACAGGCGTCCCAGGAGTCTTATCCCCATCCGTAATCTCCACACATTTATTCTTCCCAACCCACTCAATCGTATTAGGCGAATTGACCTTCCACTGCTGTTTCGTGCTTCCCTCGACACAGGTAGCAATCTGGAGTTTGTTCCCGTTCGTGGTGTCAACGTCGAGGCATTTGGAGCCGCCGTAGGTCTTGATCGGACCGCTGAGGGGTCTCTGGGCGTATACGAAGGTTTGGTTTCCGTTGGGGAAGGTGTGGTCGCAGACGGCGAGGACGACAGCTGCGCCGTCGGTGTTGGATTCGGCGGCGAGACATACGGGGGTGTCGGTGGCTACAAAATCCAAAGTGGATAGGTGTTATATTTCAGTACAGCCATATGCATACAAAAAACGAGATGCGACGTAGTACGTACCACTAGCCCGTCCACCGTAAAAGTTCGAAGGGTAGCTCTCCGTGTTGGGAACCTTGTTGCCGCTCCATGTCTGGTTAGGACCATGTTGGCAGGTCCAGATCTGGAGTTGGTTTCCGTCTGTGATGTCTCCGTCGGTGAGATCGATGCATTTGTTGGTGCCGGCCCAGTTGAACGTGAAGTCGTTGACGGAGATCCAGAGTTGGTTGGTGCTTCCGGGTGTGCAGGTCCAGATTTGGAGTTTGGTGCCGTCGGTGTTCATACAGTCTTTGACGTCCAGGCACTGTGTAGATAGTCGTGATTGGGGTGGAGTTGGCGATGAGAAAGGGATGGTGGAGAGATTGTAACTACCTTGTCACCGAAGACTTTGATTTGCTGAGGCCCGGCATTCTGTCGGGTGAAGAGGGAGACTTGCCAGTCGTGCTTTGCGGTTTCTTCGGTGTTACAGTCGTGGATTACGACGGGGGCACCGTCTGCGTTTTCAGACGCGGAGATGCATCCTTGCTTGCCGGCGGCGTCGACTGAAAAACATCAGAGCGCGTCGTATGAAAAAAGAAACAAAACACAAACATCCAGGGTTGAAGCTCTGTAATTGCAAGCCCGCAACGAGTGTTGAGAGAGCAGCGAGAGAGAGGGTTGGGCGGATCATGATGTTTGGCCGACTCGAAGGAAGGAATAGGGTCGAGGGGGAAAGCTGAGGGGGTGGGTGGTAGAGGTAACCTATTCCTCTTTTATGGTCCGTGCAATGGTGGCGATCAAAAGGGCCCTGATAGGGCGCTTCAGAGACCATGAGGTCTGAAGCTATCACAGCCGTCTGCATCTCTCATCCCCGGACGTCAGCGTGAACTGGCGTGGTAGAACTTCGTCAGTTGGGGTACTTTCACGATGAAGATTCTCTGGCTCACGAACCAATGAATTCCCTCGACGGCTTCGCATGACCGAATTAGATGAAAATCCTCCCCATCACAGCAACGAGTACGCGTTTGAGTTGGTTGCTTCGGAAAAACGGCGATGGGGCACATGGCAATGCAAGCCTGCCGTTCTTCAAGCTTCAAAGTTCATCTTCCTGGGGCCTCCGGTTGAAGGTTTGGCCTTGATTCAAGTTGGAACCTCGGAGATTTTCTGGTCAATAGAGGCTCTGAGGGTCATACGGATAAATAGGCCGCGAGTCATGGATTGGGATTTTGGTCGCTCGCTCGCTGAGGTATTTCATGTCTTGCAAGAACGCGATCTTGGTGATATTGACGTGAGGGCGCACTGCACTGGTGGTCAGAAAGTGGATCTTCAGCTATCCATGAGACGAAAATAGGAGTTTTCAGCTGCAATGGCGACCGTACAGACATTTGAGATGCGCACTGTTGTTTCTGATTGTGAATTTGAGAGTAAGGCCTTCGGAACGCTGTGGTGGGTAAGGTAGTAGAGATGTGAAAGTGTCACTTCGCCTCCTCTTAATGTGCTGTGAGTCTCTCACTGCTGCATAAGATGCTCGATGTTGGGTGCATGGTGTTGGTTGAAGTGAAAGCGCCGGCGGGCGCTTGGTAATCAGAACACGCGGTTCACACAGGCGCTTCTTCGGCGCTTTAGCTTGGACCTCCACCACGATCACGATTCACTGTTTTGATTTCGTTGCCTTTCCTGGTACTACTTCTGTCACCCGCTAACACTCTGGACTCCAGCTAGCATACTTCTTACTCCTGCGAGGGTTTCGACAGCAAATCCCTTTACACAGTCCCAAGTCCATCTCTATAAGGCCCTCTTCTATTTGTACGGATGAGGCAAGTGGTTGATGCAACGAAAACACAGCTTGTCAGCCAGCTGGCAGTTATATTCAGCAGCAATGCAGCCGCCTCGTGTCTTGATTACCTTCACACCATTAGCACTTCGACTGGGTAAATGGGATTCTGACGAAGATCTGGAATGGACCGCAAACAGTTAGAAGAATTACGTGGGCTGTTGGAATCCATTGTGGAGGATGAGGATGAGCGCAAGGCATTTCTTGGGAAGAGGGGTGATGAAGCGCAGCGTTACCTTAATATGCTCCAGCTCGTGAGTGTCTGAATGTTTTCGAGGCTTTCAGGAGAATCTGAATATGCTGGTTAACCTCCCAGCTTGCCGACTCTCCTGACATCCCCTCTCGATTGCGGTCCACGATACTTCAGATTATGCTCCAACTCTCAAAAAAATCCGGACTTTGCCCGGAATGCCTAGTCATACAAGACGTAGAACAGCAAGGGAAGCACCCTGTCGGCGGTGGAGGCTTCGGCGACGTCTGGAAGGGGACCATTGGTCACGCTGGCTCTAAACAAGCCGTATGTCTGAAGGTAGTCAAAGTATACCTCACATCAGACGTGTGCCGCTCGTTGGCAGTATGTTTTGCTTCGGTTTCTTGTCACCGTCGATGTGCTTACCAGATACACACAGGGATACCTTCGAGAAGCGATTGTATGGAAGCAACTCGATCACCCAAATATTTTGCCATTCCTCGGTATCTACTACCTGGATGATACTCGACAGCGGATATGCTTAGTATCTCCATGGCAGGAGCACGGTAATCTGGTGGATTACCTGAAAGATACTCCACGAGAGTCGGTCGACCATCTTTCATTGGCGAGTCTCTTCTTCCTCTTCTGCACGTCATAATTGACGGGGAACCTCATAGGCATTCGATATAGCTTTCGGCCTCTCTCACCTACACTCGAAGAAGATTGTGCATGCTGATCTGAAGGGGGTGAGTAATTGCCACAGCTTTACATCTCAGAACTCACAGATTGGTATACCTCAGGTAAACGTCCTAATCACATTATCAGGAAGGGCTTGCATCTGTGACTTTGGTCTGTCCCACATAGCCGACTCACAGGTGGTCGGACTTTCCTCTTCAACCCCTCGAATCACGGGAACAGCACGTTGGATGGCACCGGAGCTTCTCACTGAAAATGCAACCGCGACGAGGGAAAGTGATATATACGCTTTCGCATGTGTTTGCTACAAGGTATGCTTACTACCCCTATCCACTCTAAAATGAAACCAAGTCAAGCCTTTATTTATATTGTCAGATTCTCACTAGTCGCCTCCCCTTTCATGAGTGCAAGAATGATGGTGCAGTAATACTCCAGGTAGCACTCGGAAAGCGCCCCTCTCGTCCAGAAGCCCTTCCAAAATCGTCAGTCATAATCTGGAATATCATGGAAGTGTGTTGGCAGGCAAACCCTTTGTTGCGACCAAGTGCTTCAGCTATACTACGCGACAATGTCGCCGTAACGAAACCTGCTGTCGCTCCATTTCACCCGGCATTATCCACGCCACATTCGCCTCCACATCCCTATATTCCTTTGCCGTCTTCAACTCCCATAGCACTTGCACCTATCATGATCTCACAGCAAATACCCTTACTGACCTCGCTATCACCGGCGCTCGAGACTGATGGCGCACTCTCCGTCCACTCGTCACCGATACCTAACCCAAATGCGTCAAGTACGTGGAACAATGCTGCTTCACCGCTGTCTCCGAGGTCTGTTCCCTGGGGAACGTCTTTGACTTCTCGGATGGACAAGGAGGCGAAAGCACAAATGCGCGAAAGCGCCTCCGTAGCTCTTGGTGATGGCCGGGCAGACAGACCTCCCCCTCAGGACTTGCGTAAACGCTCGGAGGAGTCCTCTTTTAAGCGTGACCCGAACATGCCAGGCATCAAAGCGAGCAGTGGCGGGACTTTGCCGTTCGCTGTAGAGGTTCCGAATCCTCTCGTCCCCCCTGTATCGTCAGTGGTCGAATCCGCTCCTACGGTGAAAGCAACGTTCAAGTGGGTGCGCGGTGAACTCATCGGGAAAGCTACATATGGGCGCGTATATCTTGCCACGAATGCAGCAACGGGAGAGACGATGGCCCTCAAGCAGGTGAATCTACCTCGAACACCAAGTGATAGGAACGACGAGGGGCAAACAGCGGTTGTTCGGGCTTTGAGGCTGGAGATTGAAACGCTGAAGTGCTTGGATCATCCTCATATTGTGGAGTACCGAGGGTTTGAAAAGACTCCGGCTAATCTGAGCATGTAAGGGGCTGGCTTGAGATCCCTTTACCACTTGGCTGATTCAAGCTTTCTTTTCCATCACAGGTTCCTAAAATACGCTCCTGGTGGTTCAGTGAAAAGTGTTCTGCTCAAGCACGGCAAGTTCAGTGAAGCTGTGTCCATTTCCTTCACTGCGCAGATCCTCAGTGGATTGGAATATCTCCACTCGAAGGGCATCCTCCATCGGGTACGTTTGTATCTGACAATTGTATTTTTCGTGTACTGACAATTAGCTTGCAGGATCTGAAGGCCGGCAACATCCTTATTGAGCTGCCAGATGGAGTCTGTAGGATCTCGGGCTTTGGGATGTGTACGCAAACCACTGAGAGTCATGGACCGGATACGGCTATGATGGGAACTATCTATTGGATGGCTCCGGAGGTGATAAACCCGCAAGGGAAAAGTTACAACTTCAAGGTGGATATTTGGAGTTTGGGTTGTGTGGTTTTAGAGATGTTGGCAGGCACTCGTCCGTGGTCGGGTGAGGAGATGTCTACAGTTCCTATCAAAGTAGGAATTCTTCTGTTTCGGAGCACTCAGGGAGAAGGTACTGATCCAAGTCTTCTGAATAGGTCTCCCAGGAAAAGACTCCGCCTCCTGTACCCGCAGGTGTGGTGTTGTCGGAGCTTGCGGATGACTTTCTACAGCAAAAGTGCTTTGCCATGTAAGTTAAGGTGTGCTATTCCTCACCACCTGTCGAAAATGAATATCTTCCACCTAATGGAAACCCGGATGAGCGCCCCACTGCTTCGGAGTTGCGGAGACACAAATACCTCGAGCTGCCGTTGGGCTGGAAGTTCAGTGCATTCCCTTAAAACGTACTCAACGCGTGCCTGGACATAGAACTGACGAGAGATATACATGATACACGCCGAGTCCTCCATTTCGTATCAACCTATTGGCAAAAAGTTTGCTTCGAGCCAGCAGTCTTCAAACTTGAAGTGAGATCGGATTCGACAAAGCTTGACATTTGAGGATAGTAGTCACGATCCTTGTAGCCTGATATGTTGTCCGGATTCATGCAAGAAAGGCAGAATTGAGGTAGTTTCGGAACAATGAGGCCATACAACAGTATCAGATGGTGGTCCTGTTCCAAGGTCGAGACACAATGACAAAGCGGACAAGACACGGTTGCATGTCCAAGCTGCTCAGTACTAGAGTCTGGTGAGTTAGTATTCTGTATACCAGTCCTAGGTTACGCCCAATTTAGGACCTTTCAACTCATTTAGCTCCGTTAGGTTTGAGTATACATCGAGACGAGGGAGTCAAATTAGCAGAGACAGGGTTTACGAGGGAAGAAGGATCCGGTGGGCCCTCTCGCCTGACGATGTACCGATCACCTTCTTCACAACCCTGCCATGCTATATCGCCATGAATGAGCCTCTGCTCTTCCTTCGATCCTAGTTATCACAACAACACTCAATCACCCGACTCCGTACACTACAAGATAAGTTAAAAAGGAATAACGGCGTAAACGGATGAACGAGAGACAGGAACATGGTATGCAAGTCCTTCAAGTTTCCTCTCCGACCCTTCCGACTCCCCGACACGATCTACTTACGCCTGGCTAGGGAACCACCACTGGTTGTCGTTGTTAGTGTCGCAGTCCCAGATCTGGAGCTAATATGACAGCAGAACAGATATCAGTCAAAGATCCAGCGACACTCAGGCATCATGCAAAAAGCCCACATACAAGTGTCCCAGGAGTCTTATCCCCATCCGTAATATCCACACACTTATTCTTCCCAACCCACTGAATCGTATTAGGCGAATTGACCTTCCACTGCTGTTTCGTGCTTCCCTCGACACAGGTAGCGATCTGGAGTTTGTTCCCGTTCGTGGTGTCAACGTTGAGGCATTTGGAGCCACCATAGGTCTTGATTGGACCGCTGAGGGGTCTCTGGGCGTATACAAAGGTTTGGTTTCCGTTGGGGAAGGTGTGGTCGCAGACGGCGAGGGCGACAGCTGCACCGTCAGTGTTGGATTCGGCGGATAGACATACGGGGGTGTCGGTGGCTACAAAGGATAGGTGTATTTCAGTACAGCCATATGCATACAAAAAACGAGACGCGACGTAGTACGTACCACTAGCCCGTCCACCGTAAAATTTCGAAGGGTAGCTCTCCGTGTTGGGAACCTTGTTACCGCTCCATGTCTGGTTAGGACCATGTTGGCAGGTCCAGATCTGGAGTTGGTTTCCGTCTGTGATGTCTCCGTCGGTGAGATCGATGCATTTGTTTGTGCTGGCCCAATTGAATGTGAAGTCGTTGACGGAGATCCAGAGTTGGTTGGTGCTTCCGGGTGTGCAGGTCCAGATTTGAAGTTTGGTGCCGAGAGCTTTTAGACCGTCTTTGACGTCCAGGCACTGTGTAGGTTAATCGGGGAGGTTTGTGAGATGGGGATGAGAAAGGGAGAAGGGAGGATGGAAAGTATGTACCTTGTCACTGAAGACTTTGATTTGCTGAGGTCCGGCATTCTGTCAGGTGAAGAGGGAGACTTGCCAGTCGTGCTTTGCGGTTTCTTCGGTGTTACAGTCGTGGATTACGACGGGAGCACCGTCTGCGTTTTCAGACGCGGAGATGCTGTCCTAAAGCGCTAGACACTAGGACTATAGAAACAACGGCGGCGGAAGTCGACTAGCAGAGACGACGGCAGAGACGACAGAGACAGCGAGCAGAGAGCAAGAACAGGTAGATATCTGGTCCCAATGACAAGTTAGATATATTGAAGATAGAGAGAAACGAAGTTAGCTACTCACCTGGTCCCAATGACAAGAGGTCAAGATGAGGGACCAGGTGTAAACTGCCTAGCTTATATACTGGAAGGTGAGTCGCACGAGAATAAAGAAAGATAATAGGGAACAAGGAAAGAACAATAGTAGTTCAGATATAGAATAAGAACGAGTCCGGAATGAGTAACTGTTGTATATAAAAGAACAAGAAGAACAAAGGAAACAATGGGTAAGGTGGGTTGTGAAGACGATGTGAAAGAACAAGGATGAGGAAGGAAATGATGGGAATGATGAAGAAAGGGGAACCGGGTATCTGGTGGGCGTCAAAGTAACAAGTGGGCGTCAAAGTGACAAATAGGCGCTAAAAGGGAAATGGGCGCTAAGAAAGGAAAAGATAAGGGAAAAGCGGCACTTCATGACAATAATATCATCAGTCTTGAGGGCATCCCATCTATTCAGGTACAGCGAATATTTGAGGAGACCAGTTGTCGTGGCATTGTGGAATCGTTCGGATGTCTATTTTCCAGAGCAAGTCCAGCACAACCCAGCGAAGAATTCGAGTAGTACCTCGCTATGTTCCACGCCAGGATCCGTTGTCAATGTACAAGCATCGAGCTCGACGTGACCAGCCTCAAATTCGAGATGGCCGTTCGGGATAGAGAACGGTTTGTGGGTCCCGGCTGTAGTATTTTTGCGCACAGCCACACTTGTGCCTATATCCAAGACGCTCACTTCGTTGCTTCAGAATCTTGAAACCTACACACTTCACATACCAAAACAGCACGACTTCTCTTCCTAATAGATCTGCAGCTCAAGAGGGTTCCACCCGTAGAATCGATACCAAGCTCCACTCGCTCTGTACCAGTGAATCAGAAGGTGTCCTCTTTGAGCAACGGTTCAATCCAGTACTCTTGCTGATCTATACCCTTAGACATGATATAATTCACTGTGCATACCATTGAAACCTGCAGAATATACGAACTTCTCGAACTCATTCACCACCTGGCACCCGCGCAATGAGGATAGCTGACACTTCACCGATGCTTCGAACGACGACCGTCGACACCATGTTCCCCCATTTTCGAACCTCGGGGTTCCCTCAATGCTTGCTCCTTCCGCCATGATCACAGCTATAGATTATCCAACGGAAACGAGAGCACAGATCCGGAATCACACTCTACGTCCAGTAGAGACGAGAACCTCACTGCGGTTTAAGGACTCTAAATCATGAACCTCCAGGATTTGCGCATACACCTGAGTCCTCTAGGACATCTATATATACCTTTTATTCCTATGCACGTAGATAGACATACGTACCTACGTATATACCCTACTTTTCTTCAAAGTTAACACTTCCCGGATGGCTACCTCTTTCGTTTTCTGTAGGACGACAATCAGCAAACGTAATATAACAACCTGAATGGAATCGAAAGACGAACCCTGCTGATTTTGTCCACTTGGACGGACATACGTGACTATTGGACTTGCTTGGCGTCGGCGACCCCCCTGGTTATCACCAAGTTCTGTGACTGTACTGAGGAGAACGTGAACATGAGAGGCGCCGGTGGTGGTGGAGGCAAAAAATTCGTGAAGCTTCCGCGACTCCGTCTAGTCCGAGGCTGTCCAGGGATACGTTGCCTCCAGGTCGCGTACTGACCAACATGCGACATGGGCAACACTGAGCGCAACTCGCTTGGTAGGGCATGCGACGAGAAAGCACGAAGAGGATGTAGAGTCTGCCAAACACAGATTATTGGTAGACTCGGCGAGATTTGGCGAATACAACATCCTCGTCAGCGAGTCGAGCTTTGAGTTTGCCTTGGCAATGTCAGAGCGTCTTAGAGACGTTCATAGTATATTGAGAGCCTTGGGTGTTATTTGACGCGTTTATCGCGAGTAGCAATGGTGGGAACAAGGTGAGGAAGACGGGGAAGGATTCGAGTCGACGATGCTGCTTCGACATGGCAGATAACACGTAGACTGGAACGTAAAGGCACCAGCCAGCGTGGGGGGTTTCGGAAGAGTGCGGTGTGGGGTAACCGGTGTCGGGAGGAGGAGAGAGAGTTTAGGAGACTGTGGAGCTTTGATTGCTGCCTGCAGCTGGTCCGCCTGCGCCTGATTGTTTGCTCGTTGTGGATGACCGCTGTGGCCAAAGGGGCGACGAACCCAATCTTGAGGGAACCGGTGGAGAGTTGAAAGGGCCAGAGTCCTCTCGGCGCGATAACACTGAGATTAGAACGTAGAAGATTGTCTCAATCGGCATACAAATGTGGAGGAGACAGAATTTGGGAGGATATGGGAACGTCGTTGGAGGGGATTTCGTGCCGGACAAGTGCAGCAGTATGGAAGTCTCATTGTGTGGTTTCCCAAGAGTACTAGGAATTGGTATCGTAAAGTCACCATAAACCTGAGAGTAGATCGAGGCGTGGATCGTATCTGTTTGGTACTCAGTTGTGATTATCGAGAATCTTCATACAAACTCACCTACTGCCGTTCCATCTATCCTTGTCCGACAATTAACACTATCGGTCCTTGCTTTTAGCCTTCATTCCAGCATCTGGCAATAGAGTGTGTGTCATGAAGTGCCGCTTTTTCCCCTATCTTTTCCTTTCTTAGCGCCCATTCCCCTTTCGGCGCCCGATTGTCACTTTGACGCCCATTTGTTACTTTGACGCCTACCAGATACCCGGTTCCCCTCCTCCCATCATTCCCATCATTTCCTTTCCCATCCTTGTTCTTTCACATCGTCTTCACAACCTATCCCATCCATTGTTTCCTTTGTTCTCTTTGTTCTTTTATACACAACAGTTACTCGTTCCGGACTCGTTCTTATTCTATATCTGAACTACTATTGTTCCTTCCTTGTTCCCTATTATCTTTCTTTATTCTTGCGCGACTCATATTCCAGTATATAAGCTAGGCAGTTTACACCTGGTCCCTCATCTTGACCTCTTGTCATTGGGACCAGGTGAGTAGTTAACTTTGCTTCTCTTCATCTTCAATATATCTAACTTGTCATTGGGACCAGTCATCTACCTGTTCTTGCTCTCTGCTCGCTGCCTCTGTCATCTCTGTTGTCGTCTCTGCTAGTCGACTTCTACCGCCGTTGCTTCTGTAGTCTTAGCGTCTAGCGCTTTAGGACAGTGTGCATGAGTCGAGAAAAGGATGTTGATCGTTGAAAGAAAAGAGGTTTGAGGAGCGAATGATCTGAGTCAACCACGATGACGGTGGTCGAGGTGAGAAGTGCCCGTCGAAGCTACGGT
This sequence comes from Marasmius sp. AFHP31, assembly GCA_024721195.1. Taxonomy (NCBI): domain Eukaryota; kingdom Fungi; phylum Basidiomycota; class Agaricomycetes; order Agaricales; family Marasmiaceae; genus Marasmius; species Marasmius sp. AFHP31. The sequence continues at coordinate 21,531 of JANHQD010002404.1, forward strand.
TGCCGGGAAGTTCATGGTCTGTTTTCACCCGGGCCCAACTCAGCTTCCCACGTTGGCTCGACTTGCGCATCAACTTTCAATATTCAACGGTCAACGGTCAACTTCATCGACATCCGGTGTCAACAAGTACAGCTGCTAGGGCACCACCCCCGTTCACCTCTCTATCAGTGACTGCCACCAAGACACCCGTGACCCAATATCACAGCACGCATGTTTTACCCTCAACTTTGCACGCCGAAGCACCTCACGGTTGAAGGATAGTGGGCAACGTTGTCAAATGCTCCTGGCCCGACATTGACACATGCTCTCCCAATCTGATCGATGAAGCTAGCGTGTTCTTAACCGCGATAACTGGAGGCTCTGGTGATATCGATGATACGGTGCCACGGGTGCGTTACTTTGCAATTTGTCCAAAGCGTAGCATTTTCAAATATCATTTCCAACTCGCCTTGAACTCGATTGAAGATTCATCCGTTGGTAGTGACTAGTGATCTCTCACCAGTACCTCTGTATTTTTTTTGGTGAGTTGAACTTCGTCGGAGTTTTTCACGTTGTCTTCATTGACATGCCTGCTGTTTTACTTAGGTTTTTGGCTCGTGGCTTCATACCCTCACGTCCGGCTCTCCTCCACCCATCTTATCTGTACTGAAGATCCGACCCTTCAAACACGCGCCATTCTGCATTTATCCCCTTTCTTGATGTCGGGGGGCTTGGAATTTCATACACGCAATGTCCGTAGCTTACATTTTGGTATAAATAGACCCCCGTTCTTTGTCGCAACAGCTTCCCACCGCCCGTTTGTTCCCTCCTTCTCTACTCAGACATGGCGTCTATTAAGGTTGAGGAAGGTAGTAATACCGTCAAACTGGAAGAAGACAGTGACTTCGAGGTTGAGAACGACGACGACGTGTCCCTAAGTTCAGGTCACAACCGCAATCCAACCGGGAAAAACCAGCATGGTGATGTCTGTGAGTGGTGTCGCCTCT